>CM077643.1:307251918-307469418 GCA_039707465.1 Rhabdophis nuchalis | reverse complement strand
AGTTTGGAGCTGAAAGGCAAAATGGGTAGCAGTAAGCTCCCTTCCTCCCATATTTGGGCATACCAGGTGCTCTGACATAAACATTGATATATATATATATGTATATATATTTGTGTCACAACACCCTGTTAAGCCCCAATTAAGGGAGGAAGCATACTGCTTTCCTTTTCTGCCTTTCGGCTCATCACCAGAGACCATCTAGACAGAAAGCTATGAGTTCCGTTGTGTAATTTTTTTTATATGTGTGTTAGGTTTTTGAGCTGATCAATAAATAAATCAGGGAGACTAGGATAGATCTATTTCGAGCTATTTAGCTCTCATCAGCTAGCCATACCCTTACTGGGATTCAAACCAGGGAAGTATTACATGTTAGGCAGATGTTTTAGCCATTAGACTACTGGTTCTTATCCTGGTGCTTCCTCCCTTAATTGAGGCTTAACAGAGTGTTATGACACAAGCATATACTTATCCTCCTGTCTCAGCTGATCAGGATAAGAACCAGTAGTCTAGAGACAATTACAACTGCCTCACATGTAATACTTCCCTGGTTCGAATCCCAGTAAGGGTATGGCTAGCTGATGAGAGCTAAATAGCTAGAAATAGATCTATCCTAGTCTCCCTGATTTATTTATTGATCAGCTCAAAAACCTAACACACACACACACACACACGTGTGTGTGTGTGTGTGTTTGTTTGTTTTCGTAGATTTTCACGGGTATAGATATGTAGGTATTCAGGTCTTTTCCCATGTAAGATTAAAAGTATCTTGGCAACGTTTCGATGAGGTCACACTTGTCATCTTCAGGCTGGTGCCTTTGGCTTCGTGCTTGTGCAAGCAAACTGTGATCGGATTTTTCTATAAATATAGGTGGGTGGGTGTGGAATGTTAGCTTTGTTGCTTTAAATGGATTGGTTGGCTGTGTTGTCACATCTTGATTGGTTGATGGAATTGATATTTGTTGAGGGTGATTGGTGATGATGTCCTGTGTTGTTCTGGGTCTGGTGTCAGTTTTTGTGGCTAGGACTCGTTTATTGGCTAGGGCTAGTTTCCAGATGTCTGATAGGCAGGAGGTATCATCACGTTTATTCATGTTGTGGGGTGTTTCTCTATTTCAATAGCTTCCATAATTATTCTCTTGTTGAAGTGTTCAGTTTTGGAGAGTAATTTGGTTCCTTTAAAATCAATTTCATGTCCTGTTGCTTTAAGGTGCTAGAAAAGGGAGGAAACTGTCAGAAAAGAAGAAAAAACTTCCTCCCTTTTCCAAAACACATACATACATGTGTGTGTGTGTATGTATGTATGTATGTATATGTATGTGTGTGTGTGTGTATTCTCTTAAATTAACTTAAAAGATATGCACAAATTCTACTGACAGTTGAAAGCAAAAAAAATCTTTATATAAATTATTTTATAGAGAAGAATATCTTCTGAAGCAAGAGAAGGTGGTGTCTTTTCAATCATTATATATCAAAAATAAGCAAAACTTTCCTACTCTGAATATAAAAGCTTTTGATGTGTTAATTCTCAGCTGACTGAATTTTCCACTGTCAGAGAAGCTTTCCCCAGCTTCGGCTTTTAAAGTTACTTGGATGTGTTCTTCAGTTCCAACGAATACCCCAAGAGCAATTATTTTATTCCATGAAAATGTCATTGCTTATAGCATAGATGCCTTGGAGCCCTCTTCCTATAGTCACAGTCTATGACATCTCAGATCTCATTTCTTAGGTTTCATCAAAGAGAGAAATTGTTGACATCCTGATCTATTAGCAATGATTTTGCTTGGATGAATTTTGGCAATTTTGGTCCAAACTTAGTAGATTTACATATTTTAAAGAATTGTCTTTAAAATAGTCTTTAAATTCTTTTAATTTGTCTTTAAAAGTCCAGAGTTTGATCTATCATTACTACTCTTAGATCAAGGAAGCAAACAGTTCAAATTGCCTGCTAGGCTTTGTTAAGGAGCATTCAAAACAAATCATCCATAAAGAGAAACAAGATTTAGGCAGCTGCTAATAAGAGCAAAAAAGGTAAGTGAAATTTTAGCATTTGAATTTTAGACGATATTATTGGAGAGTCTGGAAGGTTTTTCTTCCTTTTCCGTTTAGCCTTGGGAGGGTTTTTCTTCAATTGTTTGTTTTGTTCCTGGTTCCTAAAACATATGCTGCTTGTGTTGAAAAGGCTGGTGCTTGTTTTTCTCTTTTGTCCTTTTGGACATGATTAGTCATGGTCATATGGGGAGATAAGTTGAGTTAAATCGTTCCTCTTCAATAAGATTTCAGAGCAGTAGAAATGCTGCTTGGAAGCTGAAACTTAACTGGCACTCTTAAAACTGTATTGTGAGGATGTGGTTTATTTAGAATTTATTTATTTATTTATATTTATTTATTTTGTATGTATTAGCTAATATATATATACATGATTTTGAATAGATGAAATGGATACAAACATTAGGACAGGACCAACAGGCACATTGGTGCGCTTATGCACACCCCTTACAGACCTCTTAGGTATGGGGTGGGGTTGACAGTAGACAGTCTAAGGTTAAAGGTTTGGGGATGTCAGAATCAGGTAGTGTAGAATCAGATAGAGCATTCCAGGCATTGACCACTCTGTTGCTGAAGTCATATTTTATGCAATCAGGTTTGGAGCGGTTTACCTTGAGTTTGTCTATTGTGTGCTCATGTCAGTGGTGGGTTTCAAAAATTTTTAGAACCTACTCTGTAGGTGTGGCCTATTTTGTGGGCATGGCTTGGCAGTCATGTGACTGGGTGGGAGTGGCCAACTTGTAAAATGTGGTGAAACTCATTTAACAACGCTCTTGCTTAGCAACCAAAATTTTGGGCTCAATTGTGATAATAATTTCTTTCTTTCTTTCTTTCTTTCTTTCTTTCTTTCTTTCTTTCTTTCTTTCTTTCTTTCTTTCCTTTCCTTTCTTCCTTCCTTCCTGTTCAACACATATATGAAGCCGCTGGGCGAGATCATCTGTGGTTTTGGGGTAGAGTACCACCTCTACGCTGATGATACGCAGCTGTATATATCTACCCCAAACCACCCCAACAATACCGTAGAGGTGATGTGCCAGTGCCCGGAAGCCGTGCGGGCCTGGATGGGAAGGAACAGACTCAGACTCAACCCGTCCAAGACCGAGTGGCTGTGGTTTCCGGCATCCCGGTACAACCAGTTGACTCCATCACTGGCCATAGGGGATGAACATCTAACCCCTGTGGATGGGGCACGCAACTTGGGCATCCTCCTTGATGCACGGCTGTCCATGGAAGATCAAGTGACGGCCGTAGCCAGGAGGGCGTTTTACTAGGTCCGCCTGGTCTGCCAGTTGCATCCCCTATTGGACCGGGATGCCCTTTGCACAGTCACTCATGCTCTCGTGACATCCCGACTTGACTACTGTAATGCTCTCTACATGGGGCTCCCCTTGAGGTGTACCCGAAGACTTCAGCTTGTCCAGAATGCGGCCGCGCGGGCAGTTATGGGAACCTCTAGGTTTTCCCATGTAACACCGCTCCTGCGCGAGCTGCATTGGCTGCCTGTCGTCTTTCGGGTGCGCTTCAAGGTGTTGGTTATCATCTTCAAAGCGCTCCATGGCACGGAACCTAGCTATCTGCGGGATCGCATCCTGCCCCATACATCCTTGCGGCCGATTCGCTCCCACAGAGAGGGACTTCTCTGGGTGCCGTCCACTAGGCTATGCCAGCGGGCGACACCCAGGGGAAGGGCCTTCTCTGTGGCGGGCCCGACCCTCTGGAACGACCTTCCCCCCCGAAATTAGAACAACCACGGACCTCCTCTCCTTCCGTCAAAAATTAAAAACACACTTCTTCTGCTTGGCCGGCCTGGGATAATTAAACTGTTTTAGGGCTTTTAAGGCCTTAGTTTTAGCTTTTATATGGGATTTTAGCGCAGGGTTTTAGTTTAATTCATTTTAATATTGTATCATGTTTGTGGTTTTTATTTGTATTTTTAAATTCCCTGTGCCCCGCCTCGAGTCCCTTCAGGGAGAGAGAGCGGGTTATAAATTAAAATTAAAATTAAAATTAAAATTAAAATTATTAAAATTAAAATTAAAATTAAAATTAAAATTAAAATTAAAATTAAAATTAAAATTAAAATTAAAATTAAAATTAAAATTAAAATTAAAATTAAAATTAAAATTAAAATTAAAATTAAAATTAAAATTAAAATTAAAATTAAAATTAAAATTAAAATTATTATTATTATTATTATTATTATTATTATTATTATTATTATTATTATTATTATTATTCCTTTCCTTTCCTTCCTTCCTTCCTTCCTTCCTTCCTTCCTTCCTTCCTTCCTTTCCTTTCCTTTCCTTTCCTTCTTGTTGGGTCACCGGCAGCGGTGGGGCAGACTTACGTCCGGGTCCGCTGGTGGAACCTCCTCTCACCGGCTCTCTAAATTTCACCATCCGGCTCTCGCGAGTAGGTGCGAACCTGCAGAAACCCACCACTGGCTCATGTGTTGTTGTGGTTGAAGCTGAAGTAGTCACTGACAGGACATTGTAGCTGATAATTTTATGTACTATGCTTAGGTCAGACTGAAGGTGGCGTTATTCTAAGTTGTCTAAGCCCAAAATGTCAAGTCTGGTGACATAAAGTATTCTATGACGAGCAGAGGAGTGGAGGACTCTTATCGTGAAATATCTCTGGACTCGCTTAATTGTATTAATGTCTGATATGCAGTGTGGGTTCCAGACAGATGAGCTGTATTTGAGAGTTGGCCTAGCAAATGTTTTGTATGCTCTGATTAACAGTACAATATTACCAGAGAAGAAGCTAAGCAAGATTTTGACATTTTACTTAATTATTTGTTCCCAATATTTCTATACTGCTCAATTCCAGACTTTCATATTCATGATAGCCATTCAGAATGAGTTTTCCTTCAGTGGGAGTTGACCTATTCCCTCAAGATAGCTTCTTTTACTTCTACCAGTCCTTCACACCCAAAATTCTTTTCCTTGTATAATTCTATTCAATATATAACAAGTAGTGCTTTCACATTTTTAGAAATTCATAGATTATTAGATATATTATATATGTACAGGTAGTTCTTGATCTACCATCACAATTGAGACCAACATTTATGAGGCATTTCTTAAATGAGTTTTATTTTTACCCCATTTTACAAGGGCCACAGTGGCTCACGTGGTAATGTGCTGGGCCTGTGCACCGATGAAGTCGGCAGTTCAGTGGTTCGATTCCCTTGAGTGAATAAATCACGGGACAAGAGAGGAGTCTCCCCCCTCTTGCCTACCGGCATTCAGGCTCCCTGAGGGTAAAGATAACACCACCCAAAAAAATTCCTTTCACAAAGCCACCTCACTGATCCCTAGCTAATACATGCCATATGCTAAATAAATACCTCATTTTACAACATTTTGCCACAGTTGTTAAGTGAATCACTGCAGCTGTTAAATGAATCTGGATTCCCCATAAACTTTGCTTGTCAGAAGGTCACAAAAGGGGATCATATGACTCTGGGACACTGCAACCGTCATAAATATTAGTCAGTTGTCAAGCGCCCAAATTTTGATCATGGTCATAAGTATGAAAAAATGGTCATAATTCACTGTTTTTAGTGCTAGTGTAACTTTGAATGGTTGCTAAATGAACTGTTGTAAGTTGAGGACTACCTGTACAGACATATATATTTAATATATTCTCCATCTAGAACCAACCCATTCAATACAGTCATCCTGGTAGGGAATGTTGAATATCCCCTTATCATTCATGTGATAAGATGGATTGGAGCCCTTTGTGCTGACCCTTACTTTGTGGAATAGCCTTTGGCTGGAGAGTAGATTGGCACTGACTTTGGCATCTGTCTGAAAGCAATTTTAAAAAAAAACTTTCCCAGGGCCTTTAAATGTTGATGGTGTCCACGTTTGGAGTGAGTACATGTGATTATTCCATTGCTTTCCTTATGTTTTCATTTTAATTACTGGATAGTTTTTCTGACTTTAACTTTGCACTCTTGCACATACATGCATAACCATGCTTTTATTTGCATAAACTACCATACAATGTACAAATTGGTGATCCCTAAATTCTACAAACAGGCACATGAACAAAATATTCACATATTCTTCTGAATGTTTTCATTAACTGTGAAAAAAAATGAGAAGGAATTCATGAACCTCAGGGTAAAAAAAAATGTTAACATTACTGGATTGAAAAACATGAGAGCTGTTATTATATTTTAAGCCAAGGTTCCAAGAGTCATGCTAGATAGGCTAGAATGATTGAGATAAATGATACCTAATTTTATCATAACTTAATGTCCCACTAGTTTCAATAGATTTCCCATAAGTATTAATAGGCCTATGTATCTTCCGTCCTATTGGGTCTTTCTGAAGGAAGTATGTGTGTGGAAAAGAATGCTTAAGATCTGGAAGTGCTGAAGATTTACAAAAACATTCAATGAGGCATTAAAATCTAGTCTTGCTAAAGCTTAGAGCTAAAATAACTAGAGAGAAAACATTGTTCTCATGTTGTGATTACAGAAAACTATTCCTATGTGTAAATTATCATTTACTGATCTTTCTCAATTGAATATGTATGCTTGATATGGATGTGCACTATGCAGGCAGAAAGAGAAAAGACCGATTGTTAAACAAGGGATATTGAATTATCACAGTTTATTTGAAGCCCAGTGAAACAAATCTATCATATATTCTTCTTGGAATAACCTTCCAGGCATCTGTAGAACTGTAGCCAGTAAAAAGAAGAGAAAATATCCACTGAAAAATGCTAGACATCTTCGATTTAATGGCATGGCAAAGCAGAGATAGTGAAGAAGCAAAAGCTTTCTTACGACCATGAATGCATTAAATATGAAATCAGCTCCAGTTAAAAAGGAAGTATGACAGACAGGGCTTAGAAAATTTGCAGGCAGTTATACAGCCATTAATATGAAAGAACAATTGCAGCTGGAGCAGGGAATAAATGGGACATTGGAAGGTTTCTAACATCTTTTCTTCATTGGTAATTTATAGTGTCACCAAGCCATCAATTAGATGAGATAAAATCAGTCATCACTAATGTTTGGATGCTGCACTAAACAATTAGTGAGGATATGAAGTTATGAAGATTGGTGAGAGACAGGGATTCATTTTTTCTCTGCAGAAACATAACAAATAGTACAGGGGTGAAATCCAGCAGGTTCTGACAGGTTCTGGAGAACCGGTAGCAGAAATTTTGAATAGTTCAGAGAACCAGCAAATACCACATCTGGCTGGTCCCAGAGTGGGGTAGGAATGGAGATTTTGCAGTATCCTTCCCCTGGAGTGGGGTGGGAATGGAGATTTTGCAGTATCCTTCCCCTGGAGTGGGGTGGGAATGAAGATGTATCCTTCCCCTGGAGTGGGGTGGGAATGGAGATTTTGCAGTATCCTTCCCCTGGAGTGGGGTGGGAATGAAGATGTATCCTTCCCCTGGAGTGGGGTGGGAATGGAGATTTTGCAGTATCCTTCCCCTGGAGTGGGGAGGGAATGAAGATGTATCCTTCCCCTGGAGTGGGTGGGAATGGAGATTTTGCAGTATCCTTCCCCTGGAGTGGGGCGGGAATTGAGATTTTGCAGTATCCTTCCCCTGGAGTGGGGCGGGAATCGAGATTTTGCAGTATCCTTCCCCTGGAGTGGGGAGGGAATGAAGATGTATCCTTCCCCTGGAGTGGGGTGGGAATGGAGATTTTGCAGTATCCTTCCCCTGGAGTGGGGAGGGAATGAAGATGTATCCTTCCCCTGGAGTGGGGCCAGCATGGAGATTTTCCAGTATCCTTCCCCTGCCATGCCCACTAACCCACGTCCACCAAGCCACAGCATGCCCACCAAAACCACGCCCACAGAACCGGTAGTAAAAAAATTTGAATTTCATCACTGAAATAGTATTTCCTGAGCACAAGAAAAAATGAATTTTACTTCCAATTGACATACACACTTGCTTGGCAAAATACACTAGGATTCCTAGAAACAACAGAGTTCCTGTTAAGCCTCTATTGCAAAATAGAGGAAATGCCGTGGAAAGTTTCTAATTCTTGCCAGATCTAGCTAATGAATTCTTCCTGAGAAATCCATGAAGATTTTGAGTGGTGGTGTTGCTCTGACATGACATTTTTCTTGGGCTAGCCTCTATGGAAATAGTTCAAAAGCATTTCCCTGGAAGAGAACAACTTTATAATATGTATGCGCACATGTATGTGCAACAATAACAGCCCTGGTTTGAAATCATTTTGCAGAGCTCTTGCTGTTTTCTCCAATTCCTCAATGCTATGCATTTCATTATGCAAATAAAAGAACTCTCCTTTGAAAAGAGATTGAAGGATTTTTTTTTCTAATAGTCTGGTAAATACTTAATTCATTTCCAAAGGAACACAGTGATAACCAGCGTGCTTTTTCCCTTCAGCAATCATTGTCTAAAAAAAGAAATTCTCCAGGAGCACTTCACTTCTGTCCCTTCCCCTGGCTGAATGCCCAGTCTCAGTATGATGCTTTTAAACCTTCCCCCACAAGCTACGAGGTTTCTTTAACGTTATTATCCTATGCAATGCGCAGGAAGGCAAAACAGGATGATATGATAGCAGGCAGGCAGTGATCCACCAAAGCAGATCCATTTTGGATGAATATGAAATGTTCAGTGCTGGACGCACGGCTGTGTACATAGAAAAGGTCACAGTATATTGATTACATGCATATGCAATAGCAAACACAAGGCTTATCAAGTTATCTCAGTGCATTTTCCACTCTGATTTATTTCACAGATAAAGAGAAAATCTCTGTTGGCTGCCTGGTTGAAATCCAGCAGTCATTTCAATAAGTGAGGAGCATAGAGGCTGATAGAGATAATTCAACTAACCAAATAACCATTCTCAGTCTGATCTGCATGCATTTCACAATGATCCGATAATTATTTTATTTATTTATTTATTTATTTATTTCATTTTTATACCGCTCCTGTCTCCCAGAAGGGACTCAGGGCGGTGCACAGGAAAGTTAAAATGCAGACATACAGACATACGAATAAATACAATTACATATGAATAAATACAATTACATACGAATAAATACAACTACAAACGTTAAAATATGATTAAATTTGAAAATAGCCTGTGCTAAAAATAACGCTAAAATAATAAAAATTACCAAAGATTAAAAATCATTAAAACTCATTCTGTAAGAATGGCCTCGGGGTCTAGGCTAGGCCAGCTAGATGAAAGAAGTGGGTCTTCAGAAGTTGGCGGAAGAGGCGGAGGTCCGTAGTGGTCCGAAGTTCGGGGGGTAGGTTGTTCCAGAGGGCTGGGCCCGCCACAGAGAAGGCCCTTCCCCTGGGGGTCGTCAACCGGCACTGCCCGGCAGACGGCACCCGGAGAAGGCCCTCCCTGTGGGAGCAGATCGGCCGAAGGGATGTGTGTGGTAGGAGGCGGTCCCGCAAATAACTAGGCCCCGTGCCATGGAGCATTTTTAAGATGGTTACCAGCACCTTGATGCGCACCCGGAAAGCTACAGGTAGCCAGTGCGGCTCGCGCAGGAGAGGTGTTACATGGGAATGCCATGAGGCTCCCAAGATCCCCCGCGCAGCCGCATTCTGTACCAACTGCAGTCTCCGGGTGCACCTCAAGGGGAGCCCCATGTAGAGAGCATTACAGTAGTCTAGGCGGGACGTAACAAGTGCATGAGTGACAATGCGGAGGGCGTCCCAGTCGAGAAAGGGCCGCAGCTGGCATACCAAGTGGACCTGGTAAAAAGCCCCCCTGGCCACGGCCATCACATGGTCATCCATGGACAGCCGAGAGTCCAGGAGGATGCCTAAGTTGCGGGCCCTTTCCACGGGGGCTAGTGACTCGCCCCCGATGGCCAGTGATGGAATCAACTGGCTGTACCGGGATGCCGGAAACCACAGCCACTCGGTCTTGGACAGGTTGAGTTGAAGTTTGTTACTCCCCATCCAGACCCGCACAGCCTCCAGGCACTGGGACATCACTTCAACGGCATTGTTGGGGTGGTTTGGGGTAGATATGTACAGCTGCGTGTCATCAGCATACTGATGACACGCCAAAACCACGGATGATATCACCCAGTGGCTTCATATATGTGTTGAACAGGAGGGGCGAGAGGACCGACCCCTGAGGTACCTCACATGTCAGGGGCCTCAAGGTCGACCTCTGCCCTCCTGTCAACACAAATTGCGACTGCACAGAGAGGTAGGAGGAGAACCACCGTAAAACGGTCCCTCCCACCCCCTACCCCTCCAGTCAGTGCAACAGGATACCATGGTCGATGGTATCAAAAGCTACTGAGAGGTCTAATAGGACCAGGATAGAGGAGCAACCTCTATCACAGGCCCTCCAGAGATCATCCACCAACGCGACCAATGTTGTTTCAGTGCTGTGCCCAGGTCGGAAGCCGGACTGGCGCAAGTCCAGATAGGCAATTTCCTCCAGGTGCCGGGGGAACTGCTGTGCCACCACACTCTCTACAACCTTCGCAAGGAAGTGAAGGTTGGAGACCGGACGATAATTTACTAACAACGCTGGATCCAGGGAAGACTTCTTGAGGAGGGGCCTCACCACCGCCTCTTTCAAGGCGGCCGGCAAGAACCCCTCACTCAAAGAGGCATTCACTATTTCCTGGAGCCAGCCTCGTGTAACCTCCCAGGATGCCAGTACAAGCCAGGAGGGACACGGGTCCAATAAACATGTGGTGGCATTCAGTTGCCTCGGCAACCTGTCCATATCATCAGAAGTAACAAAGTTGAACTCTTCCCATAATACGGTCTCAAGACCTGCCTCGGACGGTCCACCTAGGCTAGTTTCATGGGAGGTCAACTTGTCCCGGATCTCAGCAATTTTATCCTGCAGATACTCTCCAAATTCCTCTGCTCTGCCCTGCAAAGGAGCTTCCCGTGGCCTCTGTTGAAGGAGGGAGCGGGTCACCCTGAACAGGGCGGCCGCTCTTATCTGCGGATGCGATAAGAGCGGCGCAGTAATTACATTTCGCCACTTTTATCGCCACTAGGTACTTCCTCAAATGGGATCTTACCTGTGTTCGGGCAGATTCGGACCGTGTAGACCTCCAAATGTTCTCTAGGTGTCTCTTGTGGCGCTTCATCACCCTCAGCTCCTTGGAGAACCAAGGGGCCAGGGTGGATCGGTGCCACATGAGAGGCCGCAAGGGCACGACTCAGTCCAAGGCCCCCATGGCCGCACTATTCCATGCGACCACTAAGTCCTCAGTCGAGTCGCAGGTCAAGGTCGCAGGTAGTGGCCCAAGTTCCGTCTGGAACCTCTCTGGGTCCAGATTATGAGAAACAAAGGTGAAGAAGAATTAAACTTCTTGCACACCGCACACATCACGGCCCTCAATTAAATGCTATACAACTATGTTCATCCAGGCTCTAGACTCTGTGTGGGTGTGTGTGTGTGTGTGTGTGTGTGTGTGTGTGTGTGTGCAGATGATCTAAAAAGCATCTGACTACTGTGCTGAATGCTACAGTTTGAAGTTGTCCTGCCCATGCCCAGTTCAAAGGAAAAACAATTGTACAAGCCTCTGCCATGGATCACAACCATCAACCTATGTGATGTCCTTAATAAGACCATCAATGCCATTAAGTAGATTTCTTCAATGAATCAATGCAGAGTGATAGCAACAGTAGTTTCACTCCCTTTCATTTCTTCCTGAATGCTTTTGAAACCCTTTGACATCGGGACTACACTGAGAGTAAGACTTCTATTCTTTAGACTGGATTACAGAGGGTAATATAATTGTAACTTGTAATTTGTCCAGTGTATGGATGGCCAATTTTGAGTTTGAGATGATAAGGATTAGGAGCTGGGTATGACCCTAGTCACATCCAAAAGAGGAAAGAGGCACAGTTTGTTTCTTACGTCTATTTTCTCTACCATAAGCAAATCTAATAGATTTTATATACCTTGAGGCTCCCTTGAGAGAGCGTTGAGTCAAACATTAGCACCAGTGTAGCCAGGACAATTTAGGTCTATGTCAGTCATACATTGAAGAAAAAATGAAGGCAATCTTTTGAGAGCATGATTGGAAATAGGTATTATCAGAACATGGGTCATAGTGACATACAAAAGGGAAAAGATTATTTGGTCTTTCTCTCTTCATTTCGGTGGTTTGTTAACCATTAAGCAAACTAAGCACATGCTTGGGGCATCAGGCCCAAGGGGGCACCACAAAGTTGAGAAAGAAAGAAAACCCAACGAAGATTTGTATAGTATGTACAAAGGTGGAGGGTACCAAGATTTGTCAGTGTTTAGGGCACCAGTGAGTCTTAATCCGCCACTGCTTCATTTGCCGAAAATGGTGCCCATGTGGCAGCAGACAATAACAACTATTTCAAGTTATTTACAGATCTTAAGACATTACTTAAGCTTCTTCACCATAAACAGAAGCAGATTGCCACATTAGGGCTATGGACTTGCAAACTTTTCATCAGATTCAGCAAGCAAAATCTTGCCAAAAGGGAGCCGAAAACAATTGTTTCTTTGGCATGATATATACTGTGTCGTTCTTTACGCGTCACGGTTATCTTTGCCTTATTGTTAGCCTCGAGCAAAGGTATCATTTACTGTGCCATGCTTGTGATTTCATCGGCACTGAATAACTTAAGGGTCTAGCATCCATAACCTGAGAAATATGTGCAACCGAACAGCCATGGAATATTACACACTCCTATTTTAGCATCCAAAATTTGCTCTCCCATCATTCTCTTCTTCCCAGCTTTCTCCTGTAAGACGTTTTCTGACAAGCATGCCAAAAAGGCAGTAAGAAGGCAAGTAGAACAACTATTACATGTCTGCTTTTGCACTCCTTGTGCTTGTTTTTCCTCCTCCCCATCTCTAGAGAGCCTCTGCCTTAAATTTTCTCCATGATTCCATTAGATTTATTGCTCCAGTAAATCTCAAAAAAAAAAATACACCCAGTTACTGCCACCACAGAAAAACAGACACTCAAGGGCCCTCTGGGAATGACCCCATGAGATCACCTGACTGTTTACCATTCACATCACAACAAAAACATTCCAAAAGTTTCTATTGTTTGCCAGAACTAAGAAGAGCAGGAGAGGAGCAAAGGCAGGAGGCAAAATATCTATGTTTAGAAAAATAGTCAGAGAGGAAGTGCATAAGCTCACCTTAAGGGAGAAAATAAACTCCAGTAGCTAAGAAAGGGAAGGAGCTTGAAGCTGGCAGAAGCAGGTGGCTTACTGTAAGACTGTAGTCCAGATGCAATTAGTTTTTGGAAGCTGCCACTGTAATTGACACTAACTATCTGTTCTTAATAGTACTTATCCAAGTAGGTGTCCTTTTGTGTTTCGTACAACTTCCATAATCTCTGGCACTGATCTTGATGGCCATCTGGAGGGTACCACTTTGATCATCCTTGATCAAATGTTTACATATGCTCTTAGCCAAACATTATGCTAGCTGGATTTTTAAAAAGGATCTTATTTTATGACAACATTATCAAGTTCGGGGAGGGGAGCCAACAAAGTCCTTTGCAATGATAAATTTAGTTCAGTATCACAGGTTGTTGCAACATTGTAAAAAAAAAGGGTGTTTGGGATGTTTGTAGAGGACAAGGAGATTTATCTGGGATCTAGTCTTTCTCAGTTTAGCTGGGAGCTATTCTTTTCCAGTTTAACTGGGACTTAGTCTTTCCCTCTTTGACAAAATAATGAAAGTAAGCATTCTTATTTATCACATTTATATGGCTCCCCATCTCACAGAACATGACTCTGAAAGGTGTGGAATAAATACTCACCATAAAAACTAATAATTAAAAAAACACTCTATCTTAAAAGCATCAGTCAAAGATAGAATAGTCAAGGGAGCTATCATGATAGACAATACAGCCACCTCACTAATTCGCCACTTTTTGAAATCTCCAAGCCTGAAGACATAATTGACACAATTTTGAGGGACCTCAAAATGGATTTCAGGAATGGGGCCAATGTCACCTTGGGATGAATGATATTCCACAGGGCAAGAGTCACAGTAAAAAAAAGTCCATCTCCAAGGTTCTACGAATTCCTTTGCAGACAGGATCTGCTGAGCCTAATAGTACAGGCAGTTGTAGCTGAATCAAGGTAGTCCCTCAGCCCCGTGCCACAAAGGATTTCAAAGGTCAAAACCAACAACTTACTTATTTATTTATTTATTTATTTATTTATTTATTTATTTATTTATTTATTTATTTATTTATTTATTTATTCAGATTTGTATACCGCCCTATTCTCCCTGGTGGGACTCAGGGCGGTGCACAGAAAGAATAAAACACCTACAACAAATACACACAATGTAAAATAGAATTAAATAGTTAAATCTGTGCTAAAAAGTAGTTAAAACAATTAAAAATATTGAATTTAAAATTAAACCATTAATCTATGCCAGGCCAGCCAGATGGAAAAAGTGCATTTTAAGCGCCTGGCGGAAGAGGCGTAGGTCTGTGATGGTGCAAAGGTCGGGGGGGAGGTCCTTCCAGAGGGCCAGACCCTCCACAGAGAAGGCCCTCCCCCTGGGGGTTGCCAGCTGGCATTGACCGGCAGACGGCACCCTGAGGAGGCCCTCTCTGTGAGAGTGGACAGACCGAAGGGACGTATGTGGGAGGAGGCGGTCTCGCAAATAACCAGGACCCGTGCCATGGAGCACTTTAAAGATGGTTATCAACACCTTGAAGCGCACCCGGAAGACCACAGGCAGCCAGTGCAGCTCGTGCAGGAGAGGTGTTACATGGGAATACCGTGAGACTCCCAGAATCCCCCGCACGGCCACCAGGTTACCGCGCTTTTCATCAGCCTCGGGCCCTAGGCAGGGGTGATGGGGTAGCGGTTATTGTAAAGGAAGGTCTTGAGCCTAGAGAGACCGTTGTGCCTCAGACCACCGGTTGTGAGTCCCTCTGTGTGAAGTGGGGCCTAGGGAGGCAGTTGGGCTTGCTGGTTGTATACCTGGCTCCCCGCTATGTAGCAGCAGCCCTGCCCGAGCTCCTGGAGGTGATCGCTACGGTGGTAGTTGAGACCCCCAGACTTTTAGTCATGGGGGACTTTAACTTGCCATCGGTGGGCGAATCATCCGAGGTAGCTCGGGAGTTCATGGATTCCATGACGGCCATGGACCTGACCCAATTAATTCAAGGCCCCACTCATGAGGGTGAACATACACCGGATCTCATCTTTGTCTCTGGCCAATGGAAGAGTGATCTGGGTATAGGGGATATAGTCATCATGCCCTTGTCATGGTCAGATCACTCACTTCTCCGGCTCGACTTTCCAACCGCTACTCCCCTCTGCGGGGAGGCGGAACCTGAGTCATCTATCTGGTTCCGCCCCAGGCGCCTGATGGACCCTGATGGGTTCCAGGCGGCGCTTGGGCCACTTCCTGTACCCCTGACCCGCGCCCCGATGGAGGACCTCGTGGCCGCATGGAATACTGCGACCACGGGAGCCTTGGATCGGGTCGCGTCCTTGCGGCCTCTCTTGCGGCGGCGAGCCACCCTGGCTCCTTGGTTTACCGAGGAGCTGAGGGGGATGAAACGCCACAAGAGATGCATAGAGAGAAGATGGAGGTCTACCCGATCTGAATCTGACCGGACACAGGTAAGAGCCCATTTACGGACTTACATTGTGAGAGTGGCCAAACGTCATCATTGTGCAACTCTCATAGCATCCGCAGACAACCGCCCTGCCGACCTGTTTAGGGTGACCCGCTCCCTCCTTCAACAGAGGGTGCGAGAAGCCCCGCTACAGGGCAGAGCAGAGAAATTTGTGACTTTTCTGCAGGAGAAAATCGCTCAGATACAGAAAGAGTTAGCCCCCATTAATGGTCCAGTGGGATGCCACGAGATAGATCTTGTTTGGGAGGAGTTTGACTCCGTTACTTCCGAGGATATGGACAGGTTACGTGGGCGACTGCGAGCCACCACATGTTTATTGGACCCGTGTCCCTCCTGGCTTGTACTGGCATCCTGGGAGGTGACACGAGGCTGGCTCCAAGAGGTTGTCAACGCATCCTTAAGTGAGGGTTCCTTGCCTGCCTCCCTAAAAGAGGCTATGGTGAGGCCCCTCCTTAAGAAGCCCTCTTTGGATCCAGCTTTATTAACCAACTATCGTCCAGTCTCCAACCTTCCCTTTTTGGCGAAGGTTGTTGAGAGTGTGGTGGCACAACAGTTTCCCCGTCACCTGGAGGAAGTTGACTATCTAGACCCGCGCCAGTCCGGCTTTCGGCCCGGGCATAGCACCGAGACGGCATTGGTCACGTTGGTCGATGATCTCTGGAGGGCCAGAGATGGGGGTTGTTCCTCCATCCTGGTCCTATTAGACCTCTCGGCGGCTTTTGATACCATCGATCATGGTATCCTATTGCATCGGCTGGGGAGGTTGGGGGTGGGAGGCACCGTTTTACGGTGGTTCTCCTCCTACCTCTCTGGCCGATCGCAATTTGTGTTGACAGGAGAGCAGAGGTCGACCTCGAGACCCCTCACATGTGGGGTGCCTCAGGGGTCGGTCCTCTCGCCTCTCCTGTTTAACACATATATGAAGCCGCTGGTGAGATCATCCGTGGTTTTGGGGTAGAGTACCATCTCTACGCTGATGATACTCAGCTGTATATATCTACCCCAAACCACCCCAACGATGCCGTAGCGGTGATGTGCCAGTGCCTGGAAGCCGTACGGATCTGGATGGGAAGAAACGAACTCAAGCTCAACCCGACCAAGACCGAGTGGCTGTGGTTTCTGGCTGCCCGATTCAACCAGCTGACTCCATCGCTGGCCATTGGGGGCGAACATCTTGCCCCAGTGGATGGGGCGCGCAACTTGGGTGTCCTCCTGGATGCCCGGCTGTCCATGGAAGATCAAGTGACAGCCATGGCCAGGAGGGCGTTTTACCAGGTTCGCCTAGTTCGCCAGTTGCGCCCCCTATTGGATCGGGACGCCCTTCGCACAGTCACTCATGCTCTCGTGACATCCCGACTGGACTATTCTAACTCTCTCTACATGGGGCTCCCCTTGAGGTGCACTCGGAGACTTCAGCTAGTCCAGAATGCAGCCGCGCGAGCAATTATGGGAACCGCAAGGTGTACCCACGTAACACCGCTCTTGCGTGAGCTGCACTGGCTGCCTGTCGTCTTCTGGGTGCACTTCAAGGTTCTAGTTATCATCTTTAAAGCACTCCATGGCTCGGGACCTAGCTATTTGCAGGATCGGATCCTGCCGCACACATCCACACGGCCGATTTGCTCCCACAGAGAGGGACTTCTCCGGGTGCCGTCCACTAGACTTTGTCAGCGGGCGACGCCCAGGGGAAGGGCTCTCTCTGTGGCGGGCCCAGCCCTCTGGAACGACCTTACCCCCGACATTAGAACTACCACGGACCTCCGCTCCTTCCGTCTAAAACTAAAAACATATCTGTTCTGCTTGGCCGGCCTAGGATAGTCTCTCTTCGATGGGGTTGCCAGAAATTTTAGATGGGGATTTTAGTTTTTTAATTGGAATTTTTAGCGCAGGGAAATATTTAATTTGTTTTTAACTATATGTATGTATTTATTGTTTCATTAGCCCTGTGCACCGCTCCGAGTCCCTTCGGGGAGAGGGAGCGGTCAACAAATTTAATAAATTATTATTATTATTATTATTCTGCACTAGCTGGAGTCTCCGGGTGCATCTCAAGGGGAGCCCCATGTAGAGAGCATTGCAGTAGTCCAGGCGCGAAATGACGAGAGCTTGAGTGACCGTGCATAGGGCGTCCCGATCTAGAAAGGGGCGCAACTGACGTATCAGGTGAACCTGATAAAAAGCCCCCCTGGCCACGGCTGTCACATGGTCATCCAAGGACAGCCGAGAATCCAGGAGGACGCCCAAGTTGCGGGCCCTTTCTGCAGGGGCTAATGACTCGCCCCCGATAGCCAGAGATGGAGCTAACTGGCTATATCAAGACGCTGGAAACCACAGCCACTCGGTCTTGGATGGGTTGAGTTGAAGCTTGTTCCTCCCCATCCAGACCCACACGACCTCCAGATACTGGGACATCACTTCAATGGCATCATTGGGGTGGTTAGGGGTAGAGATGTAAACTTAAATTGGACCTGAAAGGAAACTGGCAAGTAATGCAGTTTTCAGAGCACGGGTATAACATGTACTTCTATTGGAGGCATTTTGTACCAGCTGAAGCTTCAAAATCCTTTTCAATGGCAGTCCCATGCATTGCGATAGTCTATCTGGAAGGTGACCAATGTGTAAGTAATTCTGAGGAGAGCCTCCCCAATAACAGGCACAACTAGTATACTGAATTCTGCAGAACCCCACAAAGAAGGAGCCAGGGCAGAATCTCACCTCCCCAACCACGAACAGCTGCTATTAACTCCAGAGAAAGGAAGAGAACCAGCACAATACAGTGCTGCTCACCACAAATCCCAGGAGCTGATCCAGAGGATACCATGGACGATGGTATTGAAGGCCACTAAGAGGTAAAGAAGAGCAAGGAGGGATACCCAACCCTCATCCCGTCCCTGCCAGAGATCATATTAAAACCCTCTAAGAGTGAAGTCTAATCTTGAAGTCACTCATTAACACAACCTAAATAGTGGAGTAAACAGAGCAATAAAGTCACACGTGAGAATTCAAATGTCTGAACATGCCTTTTCACCTCAAAGTAGCTGGATCCAGTTTTAAGCCATATTCAAGACTGATCCAAACTGCTTTCTCTATTTTGAAACTTTTCAGATATTAGGTTACTATGAACACTGACATATCCACATGCATGCAAGTCTAGAGCAAATAGGAAAGAATCAAACAATAAGAACCTGCTCTTTCTTGCCTACAGCAAAGCAATAGAGAACTCTCAGCAATAAATACTTGCTTATCAGACAATTACCTATTGCTTTGTTACACCCTTCAGTAGCATGTCTGGAAGCAAATCCCATTACTTCTTCATACAAATAAAAAAAATAGGTTACTAGTGTTTCCCTGCTTGCTAATCTCCTCTGTTTTCTAATCTCCTAATTCTGGGATGTTGGCAGTTCTGCATGTGGGCTCTTTTATCTAATCAAGGCAGTATAGTGCTACAACAGAAACCTGGCAAGTGGGTGGGGTGGGGGGGCAGAGTCAAGAATCCCTTCCAGTAATGGCTCAGATCACCTTTTCAAGCAAGAACCAACCATTTGCTGCTGTTTTTGAGTTCATTCCTATGTAACTGCATTTCCCAGTACATGGATAACCATGTCATTGGTATAGGGCAGGGGTGTCAAACTCAAGGCCCAGATGCTGGATACGGCCAGTGGGATGCTTAGATCTGCAGCCCTCCCGAGCTTTGTTTTCACTGGCAGAGGGTTGCAAGAGGCCGTCACAACCGAAAATGGAGCTTGGGAGCCTGTTTTCATTGGCAGAGCACTTGGGCCACCTTAGGCGCCCCTGACATGAGTGACGTCAATCTGGCCACACCCACCCTGGCCATGCCCACCCCAGCTCTCCAAAGTCAAACACAACTCTGATGCGTAACTCAATGAAATCGAGTTTGACATCCCTGATATAAGGTCAATCCTACCCTCCTTGCCATTATGACATCATACTCATTCCATTTGAAAAGCCTTTAAGCTTGCTTATGTTTAGTTCTTTGGTTACAGGCTTCCTTTTTGTTGATAATGCGTAAATGGTACAGAAAGTATACTTCTTTTTCCTTTTCTTTGGATTAGTATTTGGGATCATCAAGTGACAGATGACTCCAGGAAGGCTCTAATTCAGATATTGATTTAGCTTTGACTTCATTGTAGAATGGGGTTCTCCCACTATTAATAACAAGGGTTATTTTACTTGTTTTAGATCCCAGGTGTCAAACTTGATCATGTCACAGGCCAGACTGTAACATAACACAATGTTTTTTGCCTTTTTGGAGCTGGGGTGGGCGTGGCCTGTGCATGAGGTATCTGGCCTGTGAACCACCAGTTTGACAGGCCCATTTTAGATTGGAGTTTATGCCTTCTTTTTTAGAAACAGAAATGAAACAGAACAAATGAACACAAATACCTAAAAATAGTTCCATGGGTCCAGTATTAATGCCTCTTCCCAACTTCCACCCAGAGCCCCAGCTGCCAAATTAACTCACAACTTCCACACTCCTCCTTGTCAGAGAGAAAATATTTAACAAGCCTTACGTAAAGATCATTGAATAACCTCTGATAGACAGCAGGCCACTTAATAAGTAGATATTATGGATTCTGAATCTATATGTGTGGGGGGGAAGGTACTTCAGAAATTTTAGGTATGTATCATGCAATGTCTTCCAGATAAATTCCAACTTTAAATCTGGATGAGGTCACATCTCCTCCTTCTCCCCCCCCCTCCCATATCAAACTGGTTCATAATTTGCAAGTTTTCTTGGATTCACAGCTGCTACTCAGGAAGAAGGTGGTAGGAGCCACTTCATCCAGATTTATCAGGTGTGCCAGTTACAGTGCCTCTTGGAACATTAGTGAAGTCTCAATTGAACAACCTCAATGGGCCTTGCCTCACAGACCATTCAGAAAGTGCAGGTAGTACAGAAAACAGCAGACTTAAGTAGTTATTTTCACACCTATTAATTGCACTGCTGCCTGGGCAGCTGAACTGGTTATCAACTGGCTTTCATATGCAATTCAAGGCTTGCTTATTATTTATAAAGTCCTTCATGATTCAGGGCTGAATACCTGTAAATTGCCTTCTTTAAAGGGTTACCAAGAGAAGGCACCCTTTTTGATTGGACAGACAGAAACTCCAGCCTTCTCTAGCGGTGTTTCCTCCCTGTGGAATAGAATTCCCTCAGACAGATATCCCCTTCCCCCTTCTATTAAAACTTGACTATTGAAACAGACTCTCACTTTAAATGATCTTTTTCCCTTCAGCTATTGGAAATTGTTACGTGCACTTGCTGACTATGCTTATTCCTAACTGTTATATACATGATTTTATTGATTAGGCTATGTGGTGTTGTTTGTCATTTGTTATGTTTTTATCTCAGAGGACAACTTAATGCTGCTCAGGGTTGATTCTGACTGAAACAGTCTATAAGCAAGCAAGCAAACATCAGTTATCTCTGGGTACAATATGCTCCTGCGATAGTATGCAGAGAGATTCTAATTTTTAAAAAATCCCAAATCTTTTTTTTTATATATTAAAATGGATGTATCGGTTAATAATCAACTGCTGATGGAAACAATTATGAGTGGAGAAATAATTCTATCAACCAAGCAAAAATAATATTCTATTATTCCATTATTTGTAATTTGCTTGCTTTTAAATCTGCTAATCCCATCCCCGTATTGCAAATGATGTAAATGTGCCCAGATGAAAAAAAAAATCAAAGAAAGGAATACGAGGGAAGAAATCCACTAAGATGTATTAACTGGCAAGTCATAAAGCATTAGTCCTCACTGGCAAATTATAAATCTTACATTGAAGACATATAACCCTATCAACCGTGAACACAATTACTGTGTTAAATGCAGGAATTTATTCCCCGAAAGATGGTAATGTGAAACACATACATTGATTGCTGAACTTATCTAATCAAAATAAAGAGACACCTTTCTTCTTAATCCACAGCACATCTCTTACAACCAAAAAATTCTATTTTACCTTGTTTAAGTTCAACTTGCATGACTGTAGTCATTTATTAAAGTATCAAACAAAGCTGACCCATTTTGGAAGCTACAGTAATCACCATTTTCAATAATTGGCTAGGCTTGAGGGTTGTAGGGTTGTTGTGTTTTTTTGCCTCATACGGGATGAATAAGAACCAAACCAGATGTAAAATTGACTAGATTTATTTTGTTGGTTCCATTTACACTCCAATTTACATAAGGAAAATAAACAAGGACAGATAAGTGTTGTGGCCCAGCCAGCTCAGGATGAGCTGCTGGTGGATTCCTCTAATGAGGAGTCCTATGAGTCTGCTCTAGAGGAGGAGGCCGAGAGTGAGAGAGCAGAGAGCCCGACTAGGCATCAGGAGGCACCTGGGGCTTGGTGTAGTGGGGAGGAGGAAACCCTGACATTTGTCCCTGATGTCAGGCTAAGAAGGATTGAGAGGAGGCAACGGCAATTAGCAGAACGACGCAGTCAGAGATATCAGTAGCAGCTGCCTAATTGACTGGCCCCTCCCAAGAGGCTTTAAAAGGAATCCTCAGTACATGGCAAGGTTTGCAGGAAACAATGAAGAGAGGTTATTTCAGAGTCAGAGAGTTTTTCAGAGTTGAAGAGTTTGGATCGTGTTATCTTCTAGTCAAGGTTAGTTCAGGCAAGCTGCCAAATAGCAGCCAGTCTAGTCATTTGTCTTGTATCAGGAGGGAGTCAGAACAGATAACAATTATAGTGAAATAACCAAAAGATAAAAACCATAATTAAATAATTAAACCAACAAAATTCTTGGGGGGAAAACAAACCATTAATAAGAGGTCTATCCACATTCAATATAACCCCTAACCATTCATAAATGCTGGTGCTAAAAGACAATAAAGCAAGTATGTGATATACTTCCTGTAAAAAAAACCAGAGTGGAAACATACTTTGTGTCATGATTTCATAAATGTTTCCCAATGTCTACACTCTGATATAGCAATTTATATATTAGTCTGAGAGACCAGGATCAAGTCCACCCTCAGCCATAGAAGCCACCAAATGACTCTGAGGCAGTTATTCTCTATGAACCTAATCTATCCTGCCATATTGTTGTGGAGAAAAATTGGAAATGGAGTGCTAAATGTGTTACCTTGCTACCTAGATCAAAGGTGGGATGTAGGAAAAAAAACTTGTGTCAAACTCATGGCATCACATTGCCAACATGTGACATTTTGCTACATTTTTCTAATTCATGGAGCTGGGATGCATCCAGCCCATGGACTGCCAGTTTGACACCCCTCGGTGGATTGTCTGTTTCCTCCTCAATCTCAGATCACCTCTCAGATGCCTGGGAGTTTGAAGATTCTGTATAGTATCTTTCCTGTTTTAGTATTGCATAAAGCTGAGCAAAGTTCTGGTGAGCAGAGAGCTCTGATGTTGTTCCTCATTCTGTTGGAGCCCTTCTCCCAGTTTAGGAGTCACAGCCCTGAATTCTTCTACCACTGCTAAGACTATTTAAGCCTTTACTTTCCACATTCTCTCTAGTTCCTCCTTCAGCCCTTGGTACTTTTCCAGCTTCTCAAACACATTTCTGTTGTTGTCACTTGATACGGTACATCTACCAACACTATTGTCTTTCAGCTCTTGTCTACTACTTGGTTAATTAACCAGTACTGTCTGAACCTGAGCTTCTATGGAATCTCCCATCTCTACATAGTCTGCACCTTGATTCCTGCCTAGTGTGGTAGATCCCTGCTTCTATAGATCTGGTACTTAAAGTCAGCTCTTGTGTTGCTATGATCAGTGTCTCAAGTAGAGACACTGATCATAGCAACGTGATCTTTTAGTTCATCCCTGTACAGCCACTGGTAGGGTTTCCCAATGTCTGCCCCCTCAGCTATCTGTTGATGGTACATCCTCTGCTTTAGGGGTGGGTTCTGGCAGGCATTACTGCTGGTTCGCTTATGTGCACGCTGCGCATGCGCATGTGCAGTGCAATAAAAATTGCTGTGTGCAGAAGCAGAAAACAAGATGGCAGTGCCTACAGCATTGCCCAGACAACTGGTTCGGGGGTATGGCAGGCCTGGGTCACTGCCAGTTCCAGCAGCCCAGGCTGCCAAACCACTACCAGTTCCCCCAAACCAGTCCGAGCGGTAGGAACCCACCACTACTCTACTTGATCTTCCATGCCTAGCGGTGCCTCAGACATTCACTCAGCAAACCCACTATTGGGTGCCATCTTACTGAGGTACTTCTTTACCCTTTGGGTTTCATCCAGTGGTTTTGACATTCACTAGATTCTGTCCATCAGCTGGTGTACAATGTCTGGGTATTGGATTTGGAGTGGAAACCTCTGAACATTGTAAGGGGGCCCTTTCTTCAATCTTCCCCTTTTTTCCCTACCAGTTATGCAGTGATGTTTTGAAGAGAAAGTGTTGCAAATAATAGCATCTCTTCTTGAAACCTTGTTATAATAAAGTCACCAAAATACATTTTGAAAAATTAGAAAGCATCTTGTGAAAACAGAAGTCCCCTTTTTAGTGAAAGAAATATTTCAGGATTTCAAAAGAGCTTGACCAAATATTAACCAACATGTTTTGAGGAGAAAGGTTACCTGATTAGCTTTTTACAAAATATCATATACTCAGCCCTGCAGTTTCCCATTTATAAGCTTCAAAATTTATGTTGCAACAATCAGGCTGGAAATCTCAAGCTGTTTTCAAGAGCCTGTCTCAGAGGATGTTGGGTGCTGAGCACAGTTTAAAAGTCTGAATAGATGTAAATAAAGTTGGCAATAACAAAATGGAATAACAAAATCAGGTGCTGAAAAAATGATCTGAGAATCAGTTACTGGGCTGGTAAACATGCTCTACTCAGAAATTAGTAAAAAAATATCCTTGTCTCAGTTTTCATTTCATCAAATGCTTATTTTAAACTCCACTACAATTGCAAGCTTCATATCTTAGTCATTTCATAGCATACAAACAGTTTGTTTTAGTACCTCATTTATGGGAAAGAAAAGAGGATTTAACACTATAAACTGTCAATCTGGAGCTTTATGCTGGTAATACATGACAGATCCTAACTATCTCATTAGACTTGCTCGAATTTAAGTTTAAACAAAATATTTTAGAAAACTACTATGTTATGTAACTGCCTCTTTCTTTCTTTCTTTCTTTCTTTCTTTTCTCTCTTTCTTTCTTAACAAAAAATCAATTTCTTCTCTTTGGTTAGTGTGATCCCAGTGTTTGAACAATGATCTCAAAAATCTGGCTTCTGCTCTCCTTGTTATTGGATTAAAGGATTAAAATAAAGGACACTTGAGTTTATTAATTTAATGAGCAAGAAGAAGAAAGGACTACAGAGATTTCCCTGATTGTTATGTTGCCCAGCCCATGTTTAACTAACTAGCTAATCAGCTGGTCATGTGCTTCTTGTTTGGCTGAAATCAAGATATGTTATGTCAATGGCATTCCTGCAATCTATTAAGGACATTACCCAATTTAAAAAAGAGAGAGATAAGGTTGTTCTAGAGAAATTTTTCTTGAGAAAGCTGTGATGACTTCTAGTAATTACTACATTATTTTCCAGGTACTTATAAACTGATATATTTATGAACTGTTCAACTATGTTTCCAGAAATGGATATTAGAAGAGTCTGTAATTTCCTCAATTTTCCTCCTCAAATACAACCTCTCTCCCCACTTTTTGGAAGATAGGAACAAAATCTGTTCCCTTCCACTCATATGATACCTCATTTATTATCCAAGGCTTTTTCAAAAATAATATTAATAAAGGTTTGGTCAGACCATTAGCTTGTTTCTTTTTTTCTTCAGGAAAAAAATCCATCTGGTCTAACGATTTAAACTAGTTCAGAATAAAGTGATGTTCCCCTATCATTTTATTTTTTTAAAAAAATCCTGCCCCTTCATTCTCTATCTACAATTATTTTTCAAAGCTGTTATTAATGTGGTATTTCCTGTTCATCCACATTGGACAAGACGTTATAAAAAGTTATAAGCAAGAAGTTATAAAATTACTATTGTATCTGGGACTTATCTGTAAGCACTTAATTAATTGGCTCCTTGTATCACATTTGCCTGTGGAGCTTATTCCAGGGGTCTCCAACCTTTGCAACTTTAAGTCTGAAGGACTTCAGCTCCCAGAATTCTCCAGCCAGCAAAGCTGGCTGGAGAATTCTGGGAGCTGAAGTCCTTCAGACTTAAAGTTGCAAAGGTTGGAGATCCCTGAGCTATTCCTTCCCTCTTTCGTGTGCTTATGTGATATGGCATACATTTTCACCAATAATATTTGAAATCTTATTATTAAAGATTAAGTAAGTGATGATCTTACATTCCCGCTACAGCTTTTAAACCTAGAAAGGATTTTACTAAGACATAATAATTTACTATTTAAAAAAGAAAAAAAACTGAAGCACATGAACACATGCGGAAACACTGTCTGATACATACCAACTACAATTCTTTCTTTTATGCAATATTTAAAAAGTCATTAGAACAGAGGTCTCATTCTCGGGGCCCGCGAGCCAATTGCGGCCCGCAGGACGGTATCTTGTGGCCCCCACAGTTTTATGAAAGTATAATATTAGTATTAATATTAATATAAGGAATCCCTTATGCGGCCCAGCCTCACCCAGACTGCCTCCAGCGGCCCCCAGGTAAATTGAGTTTGAGACCCCTGCATTAGAATCAACCATCTCATAGTATATCTAGCTGCATCTGTTTAGTTCTTGACATATGTTGTCAATCCACATTTTATCAGGGCAAACAGATCAGTTTAGTTGACTCTGTAACTCTAGATTGATAAATTGTTATTTATAATCACCATCTTCATCCTGTTAAATATCATGTTAAATAATCCAGATATCCAGTGATATTTTTGTACTATGGTAGTTACAACATGATGGAGAAGATTATTTCCAAAATACAGTGGTTTATTTATTAAATTGCTCTGCTTACTTTCCCACACTATTTTTTTTTTAACTTTATAATGGCAGATATTGCTGAATCCAGGGCAAAAAATGATTACTTCCCCTTTATCTGAAGGTAACCTCTCTCTGAATAATGTTAAAATATGGGCTTAATGACGAGACAATTATGCCACATAGGAGGATGAAGTCCACAAACATAGAGCAGACATGTATTTCAAATTAAATGTTTAAAGCTATGTAATCACCAGGATAACTAATGACCTCAATAGTAGATAGCTAATTATACCAATTTCTATAGAAAGGAGGTCAAACAAAGTAGCCCACCCTTTCACTCTGTGGTGCAATAAACAATATAGAAATTAAATAAAGTTCAACTGCATTTAACTATAGTTCAAAAGCAATAGATAGATAGATAGATGATATAGGTATGATATGATGTAGATATAGAATATATACATATATAAATAAAAATATACCACTTAAACAAAGACCTTATTAAAGCAGAGTATACTTGTACATGCTTCTATAAGGTTTTCACAAAATCTCATAATTTATTCAACTGTTTTTCACATTAAAGAAATAACTGGCAGAAATATTTTTCCCAACCAATGTGTAAACACTGGCCACCCATTAACTGATATTCTTAGCAAAATAACTACAAAGCAGCGGTTTTGTAGAATTATAAAGAACTTTACACAGCTGATAGGATGCAATGCAATATCTATATAGGATGAGAGAAGTAAATGAAGTAAATCTTATGACTAAAATAAACTATGTATGTTGGTTGAACCAACAAAGGCAGAATTTTCTTTTAGTCTTTCTTTCCTGTGCTTCATCTGTAACATTCAGGAACAAATAGTTGAGTTTTTATCAACTCAGTTCAACACTTGTCCCATTCTAACCATACCCTGTTATAAGAATAACAGATGCCCTTGGAGAAATTGCTAACAGCACTATATCAAAATATGCAGATTTTAATTTATTTAGAAAATATATATTGGCGCCTACTCACACATGGCAACTCAAGGCAGCTCCCCCCACCTCAACAACATACATTTATACTAGCCATTTAATGGGCTCCATCCTGCTCTGGGTTCCCCAAGCCCACTGACAGAACTACATCTTTAGGACCTTCAAAAAGAGTCTTAAAGTGGGGGCCAGTCTAATCTCTAGGGGGAGGTGGCCCTTCTTCTGGGACCTGCCAGATGTATCTTGTTAGGGGATGGGAACCACAATGTTCTTTGCCTCCCTACTTTAGTGGGTTGGGTAGACGTGACCAGCAAGAGATGGAAGGACTTTAAAAGTGACAATTAACACCTTGAATTACACCTGGAAGCAAATTGGCAACCAATAGAACCACATAGTTCTAAGGGCCTTACCATGATACACAACCTTTTAAGCTACTTTATGATGTACCGTACTTACTCTTTAATTAGGAACTTGGCTTGATTCAGCCTCTTTCTCTGACACGGTTGCTGACTGGACAATCGATGGCTTGCATAACCATGGCAGAAGGTCCCAATTTCAATAGCTGGTCTCTCTCCTAAAAATAAGCTAAGAAGGAATTCTATTTGAAGCCCATGGAAATTTCTGCAAGTCAACATGGATGGCAGATGGCCATCTGCATGACCTGGTTCAGTAAAAGCCATTGTTCCTTTGTTTGAAATTAATAATGAGTGAGGAATTTATTATGAAAATAGAAATTGTTGATTGAATACGTTTTCTCCTGTATTGTACCTCGGTACATCGCAAATCTGTCCCAAAGCAGATGCAAAATGCACAGGAGAAACATCAACCATAAACTCCCAGCAGCTTTTCGCAACCTAGGAATTTTTCACCTGTGTTGTACTAAAGTTTGATTCATAATTTTCTTCTGACAAATGGGAACAAAGTAGAATATGATCTAATCTCTTCCATGTTCGCACTGAGGAAGTCTATACCAGGACTAGACTCAAATGGTCAGAAATATTTGATGTCCACAAATTTTCCATTCTTTCACTTCTGCTAAAAAGAGCTAAACCTTTTTAAGAATCAGGATCTCACATTTTCTAAAGACGACGTGTAATTGCTGCCTGTGGTGTAAAGTACTGATATGAAGAATTTTATCATTACCAAGGCTCTTTTTTCCAATTCTGATGCTGGAGAGAGGGTAGGCAAAAGTCAGCAGATTACTGGGAATGTGTTTTTATTCCCCCATCTAAATAGTGCAAGCAAGTCATTGTAAACTCAGACTCTGTTTTCCAACAGCTTTGAGTGATTTCTGCTGTAGTGGAACAGTTTATTCTATTAAGCACACAGCATTCTAGAAAGTTGTGTACATGGGGGAAATGCCAATTTTATTCCCTTCGGTTTGGAACAGTTGTTTTGGCAAGCAGGTCCAAAATGTTATGAAGAGAAAAAAACAAGAGCCAATTTTTGTTTTTTTAAAGAGTTCTTGTGAACAGTGGCTGGAACATATATCATCCTTGAAAAATTAGGAACATTTTTAAAAATGCCTAGAACAGAGCAGAAAAACAGAGACAGTGTACAAATTTAAACACAAATACAAAATTTGGAGTTTTAGGTTTAATATTGTGAATTTTCTATCACACAAAGAGATAGGAATTACATAAGATTCCTAATTTCTGGTATTTTCCAGATACTCTGAAATTTCAGTTCCATTCATTTGAGTGATGGATTCTTGCACGTTATTTATACCACTCTAATGTCATGAAATGGTTTGCAATGTTCTTTAAATAAGATCACTGTCAAGGTAAAAAACTGCTTAAATATGAGCCAGCAGTGAGCAGCAGCTGCCAAAAAAGCCAACACAATTCTAGGCTGCATAAACAGAGGGATAGAATCAAGATCACCTGAAGTGTTAATACCACTTTATAATGCCTTGATAAGGCCACACTTGGAATACTGCATTCAATATTGATCACCAATATGTAAAAAAAGATGCGGAGACTCTAGAAAGAGTGCAGAGAAGAGCAACCAAGATGATTAGGGGACTGGAGGCTAAAACATATGAAGAACGGTTGCAGGAACTGGGTATGTCTAGTTTAATGAAAAGAAGGACTAGGGGAGACATAATAGCAGTCTTCCAATATCTCAGAGGTTGCCACAAAGAAGAGGGAGTCAAACTATTCTCCAAAGCACCTGAGGGAAGGAAAAGAAGCAATGGGTGGAAACTGGTCAAGGAGAGAAGCAACTTAGAACTAAGGAGAAATTTCCTGACAGTTAGAACAATTAATCAGTGGAACAGCTTGCCTCCAGAAGTTGTAAATGCCACAACCCTGGAAGTCTTTAAGAAGATGTTGGATAGCCATTTGTCTGAAAAGGTATAGGGCTTGCTACCTAGGCAGGGGTTTGGACTAGAACAGGGGTCCCCAACCCCCGGGCCGCGGACCAGTGCCTGTCTGTGGCTGGGTGGGAGCCAGGCCGCAGGACTGGAGAGGAGGAGGAGGGAGGAGGGGGCAGCCCCCTGAGCAGAGTGCGCGGGAGAAGGCAGGCGCGGCTGTTCACGCCGTTGGAGTGTGGCTCTTCCTCCACCCTCGTCAACGGAGGGACTCCAGGGCACTGCCGGACCGGCCACCGATTCCCTCCCCTGCTGGCATGCCGGCCACTCGTTTTCTTCCAGGGGCTGCGGAGGCTCCGTGGGCGGGGGAGGGAACTGGCGGCCTCCGGCGGCGCCCAGGAGTCCCTCCGTTGACGAGGGTGGAGGAAGAACCCCCACCATCCTCCTGCGTTCTCCCGCGCGCTCTGCCCAATGGGCTGCCCCCTCCTCCCTCCTTCTCCTCTCCAGCCCGGCTCCTACCCAGCCACGGAGCCTGACCGAGCGAACGAGCGACCAAGCGCGGCAGGCGGGCTGAGGAGGCTGGGGGGACGACGACGACGATGACAGACACACATAGAGAGACAGAGAGAGGGAGGGAGGGAGAGAAAGATAGACAGAGACACAGAATGAGTGATTGAGTGAATGCAAGACAGACAGACACACGCACACACACACAGAGTGACAGAGATGGGCAGATGAAGGAGAGAGACAGAGAGAGAGAAAGAAAAAGAGAAAGAAAGAAAAAGTGGGAGAGAGAGAAAGACAGACAGAGAGAAAGAGACACAAAGGAAAGAAAGACAGAAAAAGATACAGAAAGAGAAAGAGAGAGAAAGAAAGAGAAAGAGGAAAAGAAAAAGAAAGAAAGAGAAAGAAATAAAGAGAGAAAGGGAAAGAGAGAGAAAGAAAGAAATAGAGAGAGAGAGAAAGAGGGAAAGAAAGAGACAGAGACAAAGAAAGAGAAAGAGAAAGAAAGAAGAGAAAGAAAGAAAGAAAGAAAGAAAGAAAGAAAGAAAGAAAGAAAGAAAGAAAGAAAGAAAGAAAGAAAGAAAGAAAGAAAGAAAGAAAGAAAGAGAAAGAAAGAACTTATGACCACAGTTGAGGCCAAAAGTTTGGTTGCTAACCAAGATCATTGTTAAGTGAGTTTCACATTTTCCAAGTTGGCCACACCCACCCAGTCACATGACTGCTGAGCCACTCAGCCGGTCCGCAGAATTTTCTTTAAAATGAAACCGGTCCCTGGTGCAAAAAAGGTTGGGGACCCCTGGACTAGAAGACCTCCCTTCCAACTCTGCTATTGTATTATATTGTATTGCTTGAGAAGTTTCATAGAAAAAAGGCCATTCAGATGAGACTCAAGGTTTATATTAACTGCATTTTTAAAAAAAAATTAAACCCCCTTATATTTATTGAAGTTAAATGCCTTTCTATCCATTAGATAACCAGAGTGTTTTCCTGCAATAAAAGCAAACACCGAATGTAAACAAAATAGTGTTAATGCAATTAGAATCTGGATAAAATTTAACATTATTTAGAATAAATAAATTAATGACTAACAATCTTGACAGAATAGGTGAGTTAGTTATCAGGTGAGTTGTGGGCAAACACATCTTACACATTCTATATGCCAAACAAAAGCAAAGATAAATGGTGCTAAATTTGGCTGATAGAGACTGTATTAGAACCCATAGCCATAATTATGCAAAGATGTGCCTCACTATAACAATTGCTTGCAAAGCCAGTCAAACTAGTGATCAGTGAACCCTACCAAACTGCAAACCTGCTCTTTCCCATGATGTATAAACTCCATCCATATCTAATCTCAGAGTCCATTTTTTCCCCTTATCAGTACTACCTCTGCCTTGTTGGGTTTAATTTCAACTTGGTTTCCCTCATCCAGACTACTTAGAAACTTTTAAGATTGGAGTAGCTTTCTATTTTAGAACTAAGTAAATCCACAAGAGACAATATTAAAGGCTACAAATGCCTTCCTTGGTGAGAAAATGAGAAGCAGGAAAGATGGATGTCATCAATATTGATCTCACTTATCTCCAAAACTCCAGCATAGGAGACAAAATAGAATCCTGAAAGACTTAACTATCAACCTGTAGTTCTTTTAACATTATCTTCCTAGAATTTCTTGACATGGAGGACTGAAACCACTGTAGAATATTAGCACTAAACCTCAATCTGGCTAGGCAATCTGGCTAGGCAGATATCAGAAAGATATCACAATCAATTTTGGGCAAGGACAGAAGCTGAAAATTCAAGAGTGCCCTCAAATTGTGTACCAGTTCTATCGGAAGAAATAGTACAGCCCTATTGTATGGCAAATCCCTGATACAGGGTTATGGTTAGGATTGAGTTTAAGCTTCTTCCTCCCCATCCAGATCTTCACTGCTTCTAGCCACCGGAGCATCATACTAACAACATTGTTGATCAGCCCAGTATCAAGATGTTCAACTGAGTATTATCTGTCTAATAATATTAGATCTCATGTTGATGGATGACCTGATACAGAGGTTTCATGAAGACATTAACTAGAACATATAAGAAAGAAAAGTCCCATGGTACCCCATAAATAAGGAGCCAAAGACTCAAATTTTCCTCCCAGCAGGCTGTTTGTCATAGTAGATAGACCCCATTTTCATCTCATAAGCATCACTGACTTACTAAAAAGTAACTTACTTACATCAATTGAGTGCAACAACAAGATGAATTGCTCTAGTGTAACATCTTAGTGGGATTACTATGCATTCCCCAAATGGGAAAGCTGGATAAGATATTGTTTTTACCTGTCCATGCAGGCTACTTAACTGAACATGAAAGATGTTGAGTTCATTAAGTGGCTAGGTGCTATCCTTTGATAAATGTTGTCTATATTTAATTAGAATTATTGCCTGGTAAGAATCACAAGTCTGATCACAATATACATACACTTAACTATATTTGATCCTAATTTTGGAAGACTTTAATCTGAACTGGGAATGATGTGTTTTCAGTGCTTTAGGTGAAACCAGTATTGCTGTGTGTGATCATATCAGCATGCTTTAAAGTTGCCTCTCACATGAAGTGCTACTCTGATTGATCTATCATGGGACCACATGATGAGGGATGTAGTAAAAGTTACTTATCCCATTATGTGCTAAAATGGTTTCATAAAGCACCAGGGACAATCAGCTTTCACTTTTACTACATGTTTGCAGTGCCTATTGTGTTTATTGTTGCAGATGAAAATAAATGTTATTCATAAGAAATACCCCTCACACAAAATACAATTTCTGTACAACAGATGAATTAGGCAATCCCTAAGATCATTTGGTGCCTCTGTGTCTTTATATAAATGACATGCTCCAGCCATTACGTTTGATTTAGGCCTCAGCTTGAGAGATTTTGAAATCACTCATTTTGATGTGGGAATTGATCAGAAACTGACTCTGGACATAAGAACCTTCATGCTTCAACAAATAACATATATTTCTTTTTTTAAAAAAAAATAGAATTTGATGAAATATACAGTAATCAATATTTGCTACTCTGAGAGACAGCACATCAAAAACTACAGGATTCATAGATATGCTAACCATCTTTACATTAAGTTTTAGTTGAAAAAAATTTTTCTTGGCAAGAATGGTTGAAATTTGCATAGTTTACCTTCTGAAAATATTTCACTTTTTGGTTTGGATGATTCAATATGGGATTTGTGTATTTGAATCCTGTTTTCTTTATAGTTATTACTAACTTGGCAAAATTGGATCATCCTTTATTTTGTTTTTTGTTTTTTAATTTGTCTAACCATAGCTTTTTACCCAACGTGGGACAGACCCATGATCATCTCAGAAGAATATATATCATAAATTGAAAAATAATTGTAGCGCAAAATGTACCCATCAAAACAATGAAGCAGACACAGGCCACAGGCAGGCAAAAAAATAAATAATGGGAACATGATTACTTATGGCTACCTGTCAGCTTCCCCATTGACTTTTATTTGTGGGATGGTTTTGTCAGAAATCTTCATCATATGGCTGTGGGATTGCGGCAATGGCCTCAACTTTGCAAATAAAACTGGCCTGAACGTCACAGAAACTTCAATTCTGCCGGAGTATTGGGTCCCAGATTTTTATGCATTGTTTAAGTCAGCAGATTTTAGGCACCTTGATTTAAGAACTGTTGAGATATAATGCACCTTTTGACCTAACTTGATGGTACAAACAGATAAGCACAGTGAGAGGTTTAGTACATATGTACAGGTAGTCTTTGACTTAACAACCACAGTTGAACCCAAAATGTCCATTGTTGTTAGAAAATCCTGAGTTCAGAACCAATGTTACAACTCTGGTCCCATAACCAGTGTAAGGGGTAATAAACACCCCCGTTTGAAAGTAAATGCGGAATAGTGTAATGCACCGGACAGTAAAGAAATATGTTGCTTTAACCACAAACAAACTCTAAAATTCTGATAGTAAGAAAATAAATACTCTTTATTTTGTAGCAACTAAAATACTTCTTCCGACCAGCGATACTAACTTCTCAAACAATAACAGTCCTTCACCAAACACAGAGTTATCTTACAGTGATGCAAAACAAATACTTCTTCTTTCTTCAGTCTTCAGCTTCAGTTCCTCAGGCGGCAAACAGTAAGAACAGGAATCAAAGGGAATCGAAAAGGGAATGGACTGTGTTTCTGAGCTTCCTTATATGGTAGAGCTGAGAAGCACAGCCAATCAGAATTCAACATAGTTCTTAAAGCTACATATACTCTTTAAGAATACTGGCTTATATATATTGTCAACCCAACATAAAGATAAATATCCTAACAATTGTTAAACAAGAAAATTGTTAAGTAAGATTTGCCATGTTTGTTAACTGAATAATTGAAATTATTCAGTGAATTATGTGGTTGTTAAGTGAATCTGGCTAGTCCTCAACTTACAACTGGCCACTTAGCAACTGGTCACAAAAAAGTCATAAAATTGGATCAGTCATGTGACCCACCCATTTTAGAATATTCAGGAGTTACAACCATTCCAATTGTAGGTCACCTGTATGCTAGATATAATGTTGATGGAAGAGATTTGTTTCTACCTCAACCTCTTATTTCTGAAGGCAATTTTGATAAATATCCTGTAACATGTTGAAATTGTGCCATTGACAATTTCTAACATTTCAGAAAGAAAGGGTGTTTTTTTTCTCCATTGACATCCTGGATTTTTAGTGGATTATTCTTGATGGAAGAAATAAGAGGATTATGACACTATAGCGCGTAGGATTACTTTAAACCACAATTTCAAAAAGAATTATCTTCACAAGTTCTTTTTGGATGACTGTTTCACATATATACACATCTGCATATTAAGAAGCACAAGGTTATCAGTTATAATAACAGGTCATGATGAAATATTTTTAAGGTTAAAATTCAGTGGATATCTGTTCATTCTACTTGAAATGGAACATCGTCTTTTTAAGCAACATCTTAGACACATTATGAGATATTTTATACTTACCGGTATGTCATATAAAAATGTAAAAAATAAACATAACCAAAGCTTTCAGTTATACATATCAAGTGGATAGATTGATAGATTTAAAATTCTTATCATAATTTACCCATCCTACAGAAAAGACAGAGAACTAATTTAGTGTGATGGTTAAGGCTCAGGCTAGAAAGTGGAAAGTCATAAGTACTAGTTCCACTTTAGGCACAGAACATCTGAGTGACCTTGGGAAGGATCCCTGGAAGACTGGGGAATCAGCTCTCTAGACTAGGGATTTAGCCATCAGTCAAAACTCACCTCTTCACCACAACCCAGACCCATATTGTATGGGAGAATGATTATTCATTTTCCTACTGGGTATTCATGTTTAGGAGGGCATGATAAACAAAACCACAGAAGCCCACTAATCTCCATCCTTCACTTGCTTTGCACATTGAAAATAAGGGCATCAAGGGCATTTGATGACATTGTTATTGAGGCAGGATAATGATCAGCAATGGGGACATCAGATGCTGGTATAGCTTTCTTTCTGTTCAGAGATGGGTGAATAGCACTTTAACTCATCTCTGGGGAAGAGTCCAAAGATACTCCATTGAAAATGAAGATTCACCCCACTACTGCTAGCTGTCCTCTGCATGAGGACAACAACAAATGCATTGATAGAAAGGACAGAACCATTATGGATTTGCAATTGAATGTGTCCAATGAATATGAATTTAAGCAAACTCCAGGAGACAGTGGAGGACAGAGGACCTGATGTGCTATGGTCCATGAGGTTGTGAACAGTTGGAATATGACTTAGCAACTCAACAACAACAACAACAACAATTGAATATGCTACAGTGGAAGATGATCAATGAAAGCTTCATATTTAATTCGTGCTGGAGGCCAGGTTTGAGGTATTTTAATTTATTCCTTCATTTGAGATCATAAGTGTTTTTAGTACATAGCATTTTCGTTTGGCTTGTGTTCTTTGTTCCTTTTAAACCTTCAAGTATTTAGAACAAGATTATTTCCCCAATCTATCAAGCTGCTAGCTGCTTCTTAATTTCCCCAAATGATGTGTTTTGTTTATGTTCAAGGACTGCAGCATCTCAGTAATGCAATCAAAGGCACAAGACAGACAGGTTTCAAAAAGCTCCCTGGCTTCAGCTCTACGCTGTTTGTTGTTGTCAATATCTAATCCATCCATCACTGTGGCTGACTTGCGTGATCACACATTTCTGAACTGACAGGCGTGGTGAGCACATTCCATGGATAAAATGTCTTCAAGAATCACTTTGAACGATGCCAGTTTTTGTGCATTCACAACACTGAGTCTTCCTCAGAAAGTGATATCAACATATGCATCAGGATCTCAAATAGAGCTGGAATCAAAAGTAGGATTTATTTCAAAACCTTATTTGGTAGAATTGTTGTCACTACAGCAATCCACTGTTTTATCATATGACAGTAGCTCTATAAAGGATAATTCTCTACTACTAGCAAGGTCCATTTGTGTTGGACTAAGGGCAGGTTCATGATCTTCAGCTTGGACCACTAGTGGGTTCCTACCACTTCGGCCCAGTTCGGCCAAACCAGTAGTGGTTTGGTGGCCTTGGTCACTGGAACTGGCAGCGACCCAGGCCTGCAATGACCCTGAACCGGTTCTCCTGTTGTTATTTTTGTTTCTGTCCATCATGTTTTTTGCTTCTGCGCATGTGCAGAGCAATTTTTATTGCACTTTGCATGCACGCTCAGCATGCATCACCATGAGTGAACCAGCAGTAGTGACTGCTGGAACCCACCACTGGCTTGGACAAATCCAAATTCTCCCCATTCCTGTTAGTGGTTTTCTCCTTAGAAAGGAGAACATTCAGCTAGAGATGATGTGCTGTACCATAATGTTATAAGAATCAGAGATTTCTTGTTCAGGGGTTCATACTCAAGGAGTGTCAAATTCAAGGCCCGGGGGCCAAATCCGGCCTATGGGGTGCTTAAATCCAGCCTGTGGGGCCAGCCATGAAATATCAAAGGACCGGCCCACAGTGCCTCTGGTGACTAAAATGGGCTGTGGGTTGGGAGGGGTGCCTCATTTTCACCCTCCATAGCGTCCTGCAGCACTCTACTGTCCAAAATGACCCAAAAATGGCTGGCAGAGGTCTCAGGTGGCCATGGAGAGTGTACATGAGGTGCCTCCACAACCCATTTTAGCCACCATCATGCTTTGCTTCTTAATGTTTCCACTTTTCTTGAATCTATTAACATTTCACATGGACACAAGGATTTAAAGTATTTAAAAGAATGCAACCTTGAGGAATATGAGAAGAAAGGGAGAGTAAACTTTTCAAAACATATTCAGTGGATTCCAGAAAAGGAAAGGAAGCATGATAGCAGATGAGTGAAGGTTTCTTCAGCAGGTTTGGATTAAGTTTGCTTGCTTATCAGTGTTGACTCTTAGGTACCACATAAATTTTCTCCATGATGATCTATCCCTCATTTGGTCCTGCAGGTCTTCAACTGTGCACCCATTGCCCCCTATATCTGAGTCTCTACACCTTACTGCTGCTTGTCCTCACCTTCTTTTCCTTTCCATCTTTCCAAGCTTTATAGAGCCTTTTCCAAACAACTAGGTCTTCACATGATATGTTCAGAGTAGGACAATTTGACCCTGGTTATTTTTGTCCTGATAACACTGCATTGATTTGCTTGATGATCCATTTGTTGTTTTTCTTGGCTGTCCATGATAACCTCAGGAGTCTTTTCCAACACTAAAATTCAGAAGCATCAATATTTCTTTCTATCCTGGAAGGAAGCTTACCCAGAAGAGAAAGTTATATTAATTGACTTTCTAAATACAGTTCCCTGCAACCAGAGCTAACAAACAATAATTGTAGGAATTGTCTTTGTAGATTGGGCTGAAATAAAATATTTTGAGATATATATATATATATATATATATTATGCAAGATTGGCAGCTATATAAATATGATGAATGGATAAATATATAGATAAACAAAACATAACAATGATTTATTAAATATGCACAGGTTTGGTAATGGAAGTCTTTTTTAATCATTTAGTTCTCTAAAAATGAAACGTAAGAAGCATTATAAAGAGCTGCTGAAGGCTTACTAATCCTGTTTTAAATATACCATATTTTTCGGAGTATAAGATGCACCAGAGTATAAGACACACCCAGGTTTTGAAGAGGCAATTTTTTTAAAAAAATAGGTAGGTAGATAGAGGGAAAGAGAGGGAGAGAAAGAGAGAGAAATGCAATAGGTGGGTAGGGAGAGAGAGAGAGAGTAGGTAGGTAGGTAGGTAGGTAGGTAGGTAGGTAGGTAGGTAGATAAAGGGATAGAGAGAGAGAGAGAGAGAAAGAGAAATGCAGTAGGGAGGGAGGGAGGGAGGGAGAGAGAGAATATAGATAGGTAGGTAGAGGGATAGAGAGAGAGAGAAATACAGTAGATAGGTAGGAAAAGAGAGAGTGAGTAGGTAGGTAGATAAAGTGATAGAGAGAAAGATAGAGAGAGGGAAATACAGTAGATAGGGAGGGAGGGAGAGAGTGAGTAGGTAGGTAGATAAATTGATAGAGAGAAAGAGAGAGGGGGAAATACAGTAGATAGGTAGGGAAAGAGAGAGAGAGAGTAGGTAGGTTGGTAGGTAGAGGGCGAGAGAGAGAGAAATAGAGAGAGAGAAATACAGTAGATAGGGAGAGAGAGAGAGAGACTACGGTAAGTAGGTAGGTACGTAGGTAGATGTTTCCAGGTGTATTTATCCATGTGCTGGAGAAGGAAATCACTGTAGCACCTAAAACTTTGTTTCTGCTGGGACAGCACTTGATCAATGTAATTCTCATCAATCACTCTAACTAAACAGTTTTCCGAAAGGAAAAAAAAGGTTTTGCACTTTGCAAACTTCCCCAAAACAGTCTGTTTTTCAAATAAAAGGCATGAATAGCCTTGGGGTGGGGGTGGGGGGCTTGCAGATTGCTCCTGGGGAGGGGGTAGAGGGGGCAAAAAAGAGCAAAAAAACTGGCCAATTTTTCGCAAAAACAGGCCGCTTTTTTGTCAAAAAAATTGCATGTGTAGCTTTATGGAGGCTTATAGAGTGCTCCTGGGGGCTGGGGGGGGGACAAAAACAGCCCATTTCATGCTCATTTCTGCCCTCCCCAGCCCCCAGGAGCTCTCTGAAAGCTTCCATAGAGCTATGCACGACCATTTTGGTGAAGGAAGGGACCTTGGAAATCTTCTAATGCAGGGATCTCTAAACTTTGCTGCTTGGTGGCCTGGCTGTAGAAGGAGAGAGGAACTGGACCACATGAGTGATGGGCCAGAGCACACATGTGTGCATACAGCTCAACACATGCAAGCAGTGGGCCAGTGCACCCGTGCGCAGCTTGACTAGAAGTAGAGCTGGGTGTGCATGTGTAGCAGCCCACTGTTCTCAAGAATGAAAATGCATGCCTGTGTGTGTGCTAGCTTATCTGAGTCCAGCTGCACATGCATGCATCTGCACAGTGGTCTGGTTGCAAATTGGCCCAGTAGTGGGCCCTGGCCTGGGGATTGGGGATGCTTATTTTTGTCCAACCCTTCTCAAGCAGAAAATCCTATAGGATGGAACCAAAACCAACCAAACTCTCTAACACTTATCCATGTAGAGTATATGTTTATCAGCAATTGTATCTGCCTTAACTTTGCCCTTATTTAAATCGTATTAGTAAAATAAATGCATAGCAAAATCTTGGTGTAATGTAATCCCTTACAAATAAAAACCTGGTAAAATGATCAAAAAAATAAAGGAGGTGAAAGACATGCCACTTCCATTTTATCCATTCATTAAATTCTTACTGGTAGGTTTCAACCATTATGCAAATGAGGAAGCAACAATCAAGCAATGTAATCATGATAGTTAACAGTGCTGAAAAAAAGGCAGTGAGAGACTAAAACCAGGTCAAGTGTTTCGCTGCCTTCCCATAATAGAATTTAGAAGTTCTTGCTGAGAAGATCAAAATGTTGATCTATGACAGGGTTGTCAAACTCTATTTCATTGAGGGTCGCATCAGGGTTGTGTTTGACCTCAGGGGGCCAAAGTGGTGTAGCCAAGGTGGGTGGTGGCGAGGATGGGCGTGGCCAGCTCAACATCACTTACATGATCAAATGCCACTTTTACTAGTAGTTTGTGTTGCTAGCACTCTGCCAGTGAAAATGGAGCTTTTCACTGTTTCAAGGCTGGCCTCATGGGCCAGATCCAAGCACCCCACAGGCCAAATCTGGCCCACCGGCGTTGAGTTTGATGGCCCTGGTCTATGAGTTTACAGTTTACAGTTTATTTGGAGCCAAGAGAGACCACTGTGCCACAGAGTACCGGTTATGAGTCCCTCTGCGTGAAGTGGGGCCTAGGGAGGCAGTTGGGCGTGCTGGTTGTATACTTGGCTCCCCGCTATGTAGCAGCAACCCTGCCCGAGCTCCTGGAGGTGATTGCTACGGTGGCAGTTGAGACCCCCAGACTTTTAGTCTTTTAGTCTTTTAATCTGCCATCGGTGGGCGAATCATCCGAGGTAGCTCGGGAGTTCATGGCTTCCATGATGGCCATGGACCTGACCCAACTAATTTTAGGCCCCACCCATGAGGGTGGACATACACCGGATCTCATCTTTGTCTCTGGCCAGTGGAAGAGTAATCTGGGTATAGGGGATATAGACATCACGCCCTTGTCATGGTCAGACCACTCACTTCTCCGGCTCGACTTTCCAACCACTACCCCCCTCCGGGGGGAGGCGGAACCTGGGTCACCAATTTGGTTCCGCCCCAGGCGCCTGATGGACCCTGATGGGTTTCAGATGGCGCTTGGGCCACTTCCTGTACCCCTGACCCGCGCCCCGATCGAGGACCTCGTGGTCGCATGGAATACTGTGACAACGGGAGCCTTGGATTGGGTCACGCCCTTGCGGCCTCTCTTGCGGCGGCGAGCCACCCTGGCTCCCTGGTTTACCGAGGAGCTGAGGGTGATGAAACGAGGCAAGAGATGCCTAGAGAGAAGATGGAGGTCTACCCGTTCTGAATCTGACCGGACACAGGTAAGAGCCCATTTACGGACTTACATTGTGGCGCTGAGAGTGGCCAAACGTCATCATTGTGCCACCCTCATAGCATCCGCAGAAAACCGCCCTGCCGCCCTGTTTAGGGTGACCCGCTCCCTCCTTCAACAGAGGGTGCGGGAAGCCCCGCTACAGGGTAGAGCAGAGGAATTTGTGATTTTTCTGCAGGAGAAAATCGCTCAGATACAGAACGAGTTAGCCCCCATTGATGGCCCAGTGGGATGCCACGAGACAGCTCTTATTTGGGAGGAGTTTGACTCCGTTACTTCCGAGGATATGGACAGGTCACGTGGGCGACTGCGAGCCACCACATGTTTATTGGACCCGTGTCCCTCCTGGCTTGTACTGGCATCTTGGGAGGTGACACGAGGCTGGCTCCAAGAGGTTGTCAACGCATCCTTGAGTGAGGGTTCCTTGCCTGCTTCCCTAAAAGAGGCTATGGTGAGGCCCCTCCTCAAGAAGCCCTCTTTGGATCCAGCTTTATTAACCAACTATCGTCCAGTCTCCAACCTTCCCTTTTTGGCGAAGGTTGTTGAGAGTGTGGTGGCACAACAGTTTCCCCGTCACCTGGAGGAAGTTGAGTATCTAGATCCGCCCAGTCCGGCTTTCGGCCCGGGCATAGCACCGAGACGGCATTGGTCGCGTTGGTCGATGATCTCTGGAGGGCCAGAGATGGGGGTTGTTCCTCCATCCTGGTCCTATTAGACCTCTCGGCGGCTTTCGATACCATCGACCATGGTATCCTATTGCATCGGCTGGGGGGGTTGGGGGTGGGAGGCACCGTTTTACGGTGGTTCTCCTCCTACCTCTCTGGCCGATCGCAATTTGTGTTGGCAGGAGAGCAGAGGTCGACCTCGAGACCCCTCACATGTGGGGTGCCTCAGGGGTCGGTCCTCTCACCTCTCCTGTTCAACACATATATGAAGCCGCTGGTTGAGATCATCTGTGGTTTTGGGGTAGAGTACCATCTCTACGCTGATGACACTCAGCTGTATATATCTACCCGAAACCACCCCAACGATGCTGTAGCGGTGATGTGCCAGTGCCTGGAAGCCGTACGGATCTGGATGGGAAGTAACGGACTCAGACTCAACCCGACCAAGACCGAGTGGCTGTGGTTTCCGGCTGCCCGATTCAACCAGCTGACTCCATCGCTGGCCATAGGGGGCGAACATCTTGCCCATGTGGATGGGGCGCGCAATTTGGGTGTCCTCCTAGATGCCTGGCTGTCCATGGAAGATCAAGTGACAGCCGTGGCCAGGAGGGCGTTTTACCAGGTTCGCCTGGTTCGCAAGTTGCGCCCCCTATTGGATCGGGACGCCCTTCGCATAGTCACTCATGCTCTCGTGACATCCCGACTGGACTATTGCAACTCTCTCTACATGGGGCTCCCCTTGAGGTGCACCCGGAGACTTCAGATGGTCCAGAACGCAGCCGCGCAGGCAATTCTGGGAACCCCCAGGTTTACCCACATAACACCGCTCTTGCGCGAGCTGCACTGGCTGCCTGTCGTCTTCCAGGTGCGCTTCAAGGTATTAGTCATCATTTTTAAAGCGCTCCATGGCTCGGGACCTAGCTATCTGCGGGATCGGATCCTGCCTCACACATCCTCACGGCCGATTCGCTCCCACAGAGAGGGACTTCTCTGGGTGCCGTCCACTAGACTTTGTCATCGGGCGACGCCCAGTGGAAGGGCTCTCTCTGTGGCGGGCCCATCCCTCTGGAACGACCTTCCCCCCGACATTAGAACGACCACGGACTTCCGCTCCTTCCGTCTAAAATTAAAAACACATCTTTTCTGCTTGGCCGTCCTAGGGTAGTCTCTCTCTATGGGGTTTTAGTTACTTATAATTGGGAATTTTTGTATTTTAATGGGGCATTTTTTAGTACAGGTATATGTTTAATTTGTTTTTAATGTGTTTGTATATTTATTGTTTTAGTTTTCCCTGTGCACCGCTCCGAGTCCCTATGGGGAGAGGGAGTGGTCAACAAATTAAAATTATTATTATTATTATTATTACATCCCGCCCTATCTCCCCGAAGGGACTCAGGGTGGGTCAAAGGCAAATATAAAACAATACAATAAATACAATACAATACAGTGTTAAAATGAAATTAAATTAACTAGCCTGTGCTAAAATAGAACTAAAAACTTTAATAATCCCCTACCAAATACAGTTAAAGTATTTCTAGTCTAAAATCTAGGCTAGTTATGAAAAGAAGTAGTAAGTAGCCAGATCCGTGCCTTCCACCATGCTAAATGGATTGATGGGAAATGAAATCCAAACATCTTAAGGATATCAAGATTCCTACCACTGAGCAAAACAAAAAAGGATGGCAGGAAAAAAAATATTTTCTGTATGGCCTAAAGCATCTCAGAGGCGGTTTAATCTTCAGGGCACCCTATCTATGACATAAACTCAGGTATTTGTAGGTTTTCAAATTCCATTTTGCTACAAGCTACTAAGTCTCATATCAAAGACAAAAGGGTGAATGTTGCCTCTGCTTTCTCGGGTTCCTTATAAGTACCCTTTCTCAAGGTTTGAGATATAAATATACACCAGGCAATTCCACAGCCTTACTTAAGGATAAATGACAAGCCATTTCAGCTAAAAATACTCTAGAAACAAGTAGCACATTCTTCAAAGTATGACCCTGACAGTCTTCATCTTTCATCCTCAATCGCATACCTTTTTTTCCTGCTAGGCATTTCCTATTTACTTGACAACGAATACTGTTTACACTCTGTGTTTGTACTGCAATGGGTGCAAACTTCTCCTCGCATGGAGCCATTGCCATCCAAGACTCATAAACAATCTGTTTGTGCTGCAAATACTTCCAGTAGTTGCATGGGAGAAGGTTAGTATCTCGTCAATATTCAATATCATCTTCTGTGATTGTGGTTATTGTTGTTGTCCTCTATTCTGTAAGACAGGGGTCTCCAACCTTTGCAACTTTAAGTCTGAAGTACTTCAGACTTAAAGTTGCAAAGGTTGGAGACCCCTGCTCTAAGATATGGATGGTAGAGAAATTTGATAAAGAAGAAAAGAACACAATAAATATTCTTTTTTAGATCTCTTAAAATTTCACTGGAAATAATAAGATATATATATTTGTGCCACAAAAACCCATCTCTAAAACTGTATTCATCTTTGGGTGCCCTACTCTACAAAAGACATATACAAATTGGAAGCGTCTTAAAGAATCATGATAAACATAAACAGGAAAATGGAAGCTAAGTCCCACAAGGAGATAATTAAGTGGACTACATATGTTTACATTGGAAAAGACCAAGCACTTTTCAAATCTCTGATGGACTGTCATACAGAGAAAAGCTATCTATTGATTATGTCTCATCCTCCAAATCAAGGCAAGAATTTTGACAATGGAACCAATTAGTTAGGGAGATGAATGCCCTTTTGATAGATATGTTCAAGCCGAAGCTATCCAATTATCTACTAGAGATTCATTAATCTGGATTCCTGCACTGAGTGGAGAATTAAGGCTTGATGGCTAAATGACTCCTTTCTGCATTATTGTTCAGGAATGATAAAATAATCAATTTAAATAATTTCCCTTTTCCCAAATCAAATCCTCAATCCAAACCATATTGTCAAACTTTTAAATAAAATCTCAATTTTAGTAGGATTCCTTCCCTTTTCCCTTTCCTCTTATACACAAGTTAAGGCCAGCCATGCCTCACAGTCAACCATTTGCATAGGTCAGGTCAAGAAACATCTTCTCAAGAATTACTGGGAATACACACACACACACGTGTGTGTGTGCGTGTCTGTCTCACTGTGTGTGTGTGTGTGTGTGTGTGTGTGTGAGTGGTGGGTTTCAAATTTTTTAGAACCTACTCTGTAGGTGTGGCCTATTTTGTGGGCATGGCTTGGCAGTCATGTGACAGGGTGGGAGTGGCCACCTTTTAAAATGTGGTGAAACTCATTTTACCAAAATTTTGGACTCAATTGTGATGATAAATTCTTTCTTTCTTTCTTTCTTTCTTTCTTTCTTTCTTTCTTTCCTTCTTTCTTTCCTTTCTTCCTTCCTTTCCTTTCCTTTCCTTCCCGTTGGGTCACTGGCAGCGGTGGGCCAGATTTACTTCCAGGTACGCTGGTGGAACCCCCTCTCACCGGTTCTCTAAATTTCACCAACCGGCTCTCGCGAGTAGGTGCAAGCCTGCAGAAACCCACCACTGGTGTGTGTGTGTGTGTGTGTGTGTGTGTGTGTGTGTGTCAGCATAACTCTGGAACACCTCAAGCAATTTCAACCAAACTTAGTACACAGATGACTTACTCTCTACAAACAAGTACTGGGGGTGGGGGGGGGGGTAAGACACCCCTAAAACACCTCAGGGTGTATGTTCTGTTACGATGCATCCTGCTGTGCCTTAAAATGGCATCTACTGTACTGCTGTAAAATGGCTCCCTCTGGTAAGGGGGAAAATCAAACATTAGAAATTATATTTGGTCCAGACATTTTCCCCCTATAAATAAATACCTGGACAATGCCAGCTTATCGGCTAGTACTAGATAAAATGTATTGAAATAGACTACAGCAATAGAATCTTAAAACCTGCCTATGTTTCCCCTTCCCTTGTGCTTATGCCTCAGGGAGATAAGACAGAATCAGTTTGAGTTCCTAGTATTTTCTTCATTTCACAAACTTTAAACATGTTTCTATGACTGGGGCTGTTGTGACTCAAGGAAAGACAGGGTCCGGAATCAGGTTTGCTCAAAAACATAGCTTTATTAGCTAGGCAAGGCTTACAAAGAAAGATAAGTTCAGTAAAAGAAAAGGTGCGGTAGACAGGGGCTCCTGCGCTTTGACAGCTCTTTATATTTGGAGCTGTCAAAGGGGGAGCCAATCAGGCTGCAGCAAGGGCCAGGCGCGCCTCAGCCAATCAGGCGCGTCTGTCGGTTGGCCGCCTTGCTACAGCCTGTTGCCAAGGCTCCAAGAGGCAGCCTGGAAGACCTGCGGCCGGTCGTAAGTCGAGACCGGTCGCAGGTCGAGGACACAACACCCCTTTCCCCCCTCGGTCTGCGCATGCGCGCAAAAGCTGTCCATCAGGAGAGCGGAGCATGCGCAGTCCGCCGGATTGTCCCAGAGTCTCGTCAGGAGCTGGAGGAAGAGGACGTGCCCTTGGAAGCTCCTCCTTGCCGGGGTGTAGCTCCGGGCGGCGTCATCGGAGGGCCTACCCGCAAGGCGGAGTCAGCAGGACTGGTGAGTCGGGCGAGGGGGCGTGGTGATTGATGTTGAGGTCTGGTCGGCTTGAGCTAGGCCGATGATGGTTGCCGGTAGGCGGCGTCAGGAGCAGGGAGGCCTGAACGGTGAAGGCCTTTTGTAGATCTTGCAGGCTCTCGGAGTCAGATGGGTAGGCCGGCCCGGTTGGGCGGGGTTGTTGGGCCCGGCGTGGCAGCCGGACGGCTGTTGTTGCTGGTGCAGGCAGCGGCCTGGCTTCTCGGGTTTTTTCGTTGGTGTAGCGGCTGGGATTGCCGGTCATCAGGGATCCTGCGCGGAGCCTCCGGTGTGGCTGGCGCAGGTGTTGGTGGCCCCTATCGCCGTAGTGGCGGTAGATGGGGCCTTGCACGGCGACTCGGGAGTCCCGTAGGCCTTGGCTGCTTCTGTCGGCTCGATCCGAGGGAGAAGCGGTGCGTTTCGTAGTTCCTGGTTGCTTCTGCCGGCTCTGTCCGGGGGAGAAGCGGTGTCCCGCGGCAGGTCGTCGACCGCTGCCGGGGTAGCCACGGCGTGCGCGGTTTCGAGGTCTCGGCCGCCGCAGCTCGAGAGGTCGTCGAGCGTCCTGGCCCGGTCGTCGTTGGCCGACAGGGAGAGCTCGAGGTTGAGCGTCCTGGCCCGGTCGTCATTGGCCGGCAGGAAAGCGCTCGAGGTGGCCCGTGGGGAGGCCCAGGTTTCCGTGGCCGCGTCGATGGGTCGAGCGGAGGAAACGATCCGGTTGATCGTACCACGAAATGAGCTCTGCCTGATCCCATCCTCGTCGCCAGTGTTGTGACTCAAGGAAAGACAGGGTCCGGAATCAGGTTTGCTCAAAAACATAGCTTTATTAGCTAGGCAAGGCTTACAAAGAAAGATAAGTTCAGTAAAAGAAAAGGTGCAGTAGACAGGGGCTCCCGCGCTTTGACAGCTCTTTATATTTGGAGCTGTCAAAGGCGGAGCCAATCAGGCTGCAGCAAGGGCCAGGCGCGCCTCAGCCAATCAGGCGCGTCTGTCGGTTGGCCGCCTTGCTACAGCCTGTTGCCAAGGCTCCAAGAGGCAGCCTGGAAGACCTGCGGCCGGTCGTAAGTCGAGACCGGTCGCAGGTCGAGGACACAACAGGGGCCATGTAGTTTCTCCAAGGCCACCTCTGTGGTTCTCTCTGCTCTGTGAAGAATAGTTTGTGATTCAATGATTAAGCCAGAAAATTCAGGAGATATAGAAGTTTGTGATAATTTTATTACTTATTTTTTAAGTTTTTATGCCATACTTCTCCCATATAAAGTGATACTTTTATCTAAACTATCTTAATTCCCATCCAAGGATCCAGGCTCTGTGCACCAAAGGTAACACATGGCAAGATGGGTAGCAAATAATTTATTTAATCTATTTATTTAATTTAATACAGTATATTAAAATGGCTGTGTGTGTGTGTGTGTGTGTGTTGTATGTGTGTATGTTCCAGTATAACTCTGGAATGCCTCGAGCAATCTCAACCAAACTCGGTACACAGATGACTTACTCTCTGGAGAAAAATACTGTGAGGGTAAGACACCCCTAACACCTCTCAAGGTGTGTATTCTGTTAAGATACAGCATGTTGTGCTGTACTGTCATACTGGCTTCTATTGAACAGCGCAGTGGAGTTGCCATGGTAACGGTTTCACAGTACTCCACAAGGGGGCTCCCTCTGGTAAGGGGGGAAATCCAGCATTAGAAATTACATTTGGTCTGGACGTTTTCCCCCTATAAATAAATTCCTGGATAATGCCAGGTTATCAGCTAGTAAATAATAAAATAACACATCTCCTATTGTCTTAATTCCTTCATATTGCAGCACGGCACTTTTTCTGACTCAACAGATTGTGCTGTTTTATCTCCTTGACTCTGATTTTGAAAGCCTCTACAGCCAACATTATTCTGATATTGATGGCCCAGGATAAGATGCTAGAAACCAATCACTACTAACCTCTCATCCTCTTATCTTCAAGGCTCTAAAAGTCTTGGTTAATGAGTCTCTGGGGCTAGATACCTGTGTTCGGAAAACAAGACACAGTATCTACATCATCATTTGTCCCAGGAAGACAACCTCCTTTCTTGCTTCACACCTCCTACAAATGTTATTACTGAACTTAGACAACTTGAATGAACTTTTCTTGAGTTTTCTAAGAAAGTATTCTTACTGTCAAAATCATTTCTCTTGTCTATGGACCTTAACATGAACTTTTTCCTAGCAATGTACCAAATAAAAAAGCCCCAAACGAAATGAAAAAGGTTTAGTCGTGCTTTATTAAAGCATGAACTTGCTTTAATAGTCTTTTACACACAATTATAATCTGATTGTCTTCCTCATATAATCAAGTAACTTTTGATGCACCCTAACAATTTAACAATTCCCTTTACAACAGTGGACTTCAAATTTATGGCATCACACTCTCACCGAATGATAAACCAATTTGGCTGAGCCTCATAAATAAAATAAATGCTTTCACTGGTGTTAGGGTTAAATATATCATTTTAGATAATTACATTTTAATCGGTCTATCACAGGAGTCCTCAAATGTTGTGTTAGAGCAGCTGGTCAATGCAGGTGTATGTGAACAAAATAGGAGCAAAGCCCAGTGTGATTTGTCATAGTATTCTGACTTTGCCTAGCCAGACTGATCAGGTTTAAAAAAATAATGTTGTTTCCTTTCTAAGATTCTGGCACACAACTGAAGAGTCCTTGCTCTATATCATTCAGCTCAATGCCAAATAACTGCACTAAAGGATTACAACTTGCATAGCCATTTGTCCAGAATGGTATACGGTGTCTTGCTTGAACAGAGGAGTTGCATTAGAAGACCTCCAAGGTCCCTTCCAACACTGTTATTTTGTATTTTGTTATTAAAATCAGTGAGATCATTATTCTACCCACATTTTTAAAAGAGATAAAATTTAATAAAACAATCATAAAATCAACATGTAGCCAGCAAACTAACCAAAAAGAAGTCAAGAAAGCAAAACTGATGCACCCACTTAATGACATTAATTTAATCATTATCTTTATTTTCAAGTGCACCCACAAATTAAACATTAATTTTATAATTCCATATCAGCTCCCAATGTTAGCCAAATTGATTTTCTTAAACCTATGACATTTTAGGGGGAGTATCCATCATATAGAAAGCAATACGGAGGACCCAAGGCTGATGGGCAATGATATATCAGCCACAGTTGGATTTATTCCTGAAAGTGAATTCCCTATGACCCTTCTTACATCTTTAACAACATAAAAGAGCCAAGGTCAAGCCATAATATAGAAAAGCAACTGGGAAAAGAAATACAGCGCAACAGATAGCCCCAATAGCGTTCTCCACTATCCAATTAAAATGTAACCTGACTCAGCATATCCACTTATGGGGGGCAAAGGCTAGTATAAATTATACCAACTAAGAGTCCGCATGTCAGATGTTGCTTTAGGCAAAATGAGCTATAGAAGATGAAGGATTTTTAGATTTTTAGTAATAGTGTTCAGGATGGCAGTCTTAGTAAATATAATACAAAGATAAGCTATTCTTCTAAAATGAGGGTGTTCAGGCTGCTCCTTGGTAGCTTTTCTGTAGATTGATGTATCCAGAAGATACTGTATGTTTGGGGTGGGAATTATTTCTTTTATATCATACATAGATTTGGACTATGAAGAAACATATATTAGGCTGATCTGAGTATTAACGATGAAGAAATTTCCTGACAATGAGAATAATTAACCAGTGGAATGGCTTGCTTCCAGAAATTTTAGGTGCTTCATCACTAGATATTTTTAAGAAGAGATTGGATAGCCATTTGTCCAGAATGGTATAAGTGTCTTGCTTTAACAGAGGGGTTGCACTAGAAGACATCCAAAGTCCCTTCCAACACTGTTATTTGGTATTCTGTTATTAAAATTAGTGAGTTCAATACAATGGAATGCAATACAATATAATATAATATAATACAATATACAATAATACAATAGCAGAGTTGGAAGGTCTTCTAGTCCAACCCCCTGCCTAGGCAGGAAGCCCTATACCATTTCAGACAAATGGCTATCCAACATCTTAAAGACTTCCAGTGTTGTGGCATTCACAACTTCTGGAGGCAAGCTGTTCCACTGACTAATTGTTCTAACTGTCAGGAAATTTCTCCTTAGTTCTAAGTTGCTTCTCTCCTTGATTAGTTTCCACCCATTGCTTCTTGTTCTGCCCTCAGGTGCTTTGAAGAATAGTTTGACTCCCTCTTCTTTGTGGCAACCCCTGAGATACTAAAACACTGCTATCATGTCTCCCCTAGTCCTTCTTTTCATTAAACTAGACATACCCAGTTCCTTCATATGTTTTAGTCTCCAGTCCCCTAATCATTTCAATTTCTTCCAGGTGTTTTTTAAATATCATTCACTTTGATGGAAAAGTTTTTGTCTCCCTTAAAACCAACAGGAAGCAAGAGTTTGCTTCCTGTTGATTTCAATGGCAGCAAAACCTTTGGAGAAATTCTCATTGGTGGTGTACCTACTTTTATTATAAGTGGCACAATAATGTGAATTATTATCCTGTTACTGCATTGTACCACACTGTTGTTTCAATATATTGTTTTGTAAAATGTTTTTTTATTATTTTAATTTTGTTATGAAAGGATGCAGAAAAAATTAACAGTGCAGTGGACTTTACTTTCCACCTCCTCTCTACTTCCTCCTTCAGGCTCTGGTACTTTTCCAGCTTTTCATACTCCTTCTTTCTAATGTTGCTCTCACTTGACACTCTTACAACTATCACCACCATTATCTTCTGTTCCTTGTCTACTACCACAAGTCTGGTTGATTGGCTAGTACCTAGCAATAGCACTTAGACATATACAGTTTCATAGTGCTTTACAACCCTCTCTAAACAGTTTACAGAGTCAGCCTATTGCTCCCAACAATCTGGGTCCTCATTTTACTGACCTCAGAAGGTTGAAAGGCTTCAGCCAGTGAGATTCGAACTGCCAGCAATCAGGAGTCAGCAGGCTTAATCTGCAATACTGCATTCTAACAATTCCTACCTACCTATGTGTGTGTGTGTGTGTAAACATACTCACACACATGCAAATATTGAAAACACTATAATTAGATAAACATCAGCCACAATACTAGCAATAAATACAGCATTAAAATCACAAAACTAAATAGCAATAACAAATGTAGTGATGTATGATCATCTACAGCAGGGCTGTCAACCTTGCGCCTCACAGGCCTGATGCATCATGCTCTGGCCCCAACCATGCCCAAAGGGGGGGAAAAAGTCATGATATGTCACGTGAGGACACAAGTTTGACACCTCTGGTCTACAGTATACTACTTATGTCATGTGAAATTGCCCAGTATTGTAACAGGAATGGATCTTGTATTCTGATGGCTTCAGCAATTCAGTGGACAAATATGTGGTTAATTGTAATGTATGCATAAGAATTTCAACAAGAGCTTTTAAAGTACTTGTGGAAGGCAGGAAAAGAGATTTGCACTCAGGGGTAAAATAGAGTAACTAAGATGCTATTCACAAGTAGCAACTGGTGAAGTGTTTCTTCAAGGCCATGCAACAACCACATACTGAGGTAAACAATAAATATTCAGTAAATGAACATTCAGCTGAGTAATATTTATGTTATTTATTTAACATTTACCATCTTACGCATGTTAAGGATGAAAAATTTCCCAACCAGGTTTATGCAGCACTAATGAGAAATCAAACATAACTATATCTGATCTCTTGATCAGGCCAATAGAATGCTCATGATCCTCATTGTTCACCTGAAAGCAAACAGAATAGAAGATGTAAGCATAACCCATAAAAGATATCCCTGCATCAATAAATTAAATTTAACAATAAGTACATCATGATCATGATGATTTCTAATTAGTTCCATAATACACAGTTGAAAATGAAAGAGAGAATAAAGATCTTATGCGCATACTGTGTTTTATATGTTTAATAGCCGATATAGGACATGAAGGCACCAGCCTTGAGACTTAAGACTAAAATTTATCCTACAAAATGTGAGTGCAGAGCCCTCTTCTACCTATAGTTTATAGCCAGGTGTATCTACACACAATCTAATTTAGCCATATAGCACACAGACAGTGCTAGCAACAACAAAAAAGCAGTACAACATGTCAGTCATGCTGTAGGCCAACATGTCCATGTAAGATGCATCCACAGATGCCCATTTCTAAGCAATAATCAATACCACTTAGACAGTTCATAAACAAGTTCTAAGCCTGACATCCAGTATGCAAAGCATCATCTATTGTTTGTATCTTGAAACAAGCAAGCATTTGGAGGAAGACACTAAAACACCAATTCATTTCTCTTCGTGCCAGCAGCTTCCTACATAATGACTTTGCAAAAGGAAAGAAAAGCACATTGAAAAAGCAAACAGTATTTATTTTTACTGTGGTTTTCCCCCTGCCAATCACACTTCCTTAACCTCACCCGTCTTTTCTCAATATCTAGACTAAAACAAAAACACATGATAATTACCAGACTTACTTTACTTTAAGAGAATTTTTAAAAAGCTTCCACAGAATCTGAGAAGCTCCATGCTTTGGTGTATATGTCTTACAGATTAACCCTTAAAATACTGGCATTTTCTAGAATACCAAGAACACAGCATGTATCTAGACTAGAGTGACCAACTGCTGCTTAGATGATGCTACTAGAAACCTCTTGTGTCCTGAAGACGTCTAATGCATCCTTCTTATTTTTCCATTGAAGGAAGAAAAGGAGACGTGGGAAGTGAAAAGAAAGAGAATGGGATAAAGGATGACATAATAGGGTCAGGCAGAAATAATGCATATGTAGACAGACAGAAGGAAAGATAGAGAAAAAGAGAAAAAGATGATCTAAATTTCTCACTAGTGTGCCTTAGCAAAATTAAGTCCTTGCTAGATCAACATCATGGCTTGCTAAAGAAATGTTGTTCTGTCCCAGTTCTGCTGCTTGGCTGATTAACAGAATATTGATTGGAGGAAACAGTAGGAATGGAATATTTTGAAGATGCTGATTGATTGCTGGGTAAACAATAATGTATATTGATTACCTTTTTTTCTCTCTAAAGTTGCATGCATCCCTCCCCCAATGGTACCTACCAATGTTCTGGCCAGGTCCCATGAATACAGCTCTGCCAAAGGGGTTGGGGATTCAATAAAATATGTTGTAAATATATGGCTCTATGTCCCAAATGTGCTTTTTCAAGAGGCGATGGCTTTATGGCAATTTAAGCAGGGACAAGTTCAAAATATGGCAAAATAAAATCAGTGTCATGTGGTCAAGAGGGATTCTAGCATTTCCAGGGCATTGTGGTGCTCATGTAAGTGTTAGGTGAGGAAAGCACTTGACCCTCTTGCTTAGGAGAAAGATAAGAATAGCCATAATTTCATTACTAAGAGAGGGAGATCTGACCATATCCAGTGCTGCTGGAGTCTCACTCTCACAAGTATGTGGTCCACTGATATTTTCTGTAAGATGAATTTATGCTTGTGGTTAGGCTGAACCAGAAGTTCTCAAATGGATTTTAGATTCAAAACTAAGATAAGGTGAAAAATGAAACACACACACGCCTACAAAAAATGCTGCAATTTTCATAGTACTGGTTCCAGAAATGGTTGAGACGCATCACTTTGACACATAACAGGAAGCTACAAGATCTCATGACATGAAACAATACAGACCTATCTAAAAGAAAATCATAATCAGAGCTCTTCTTACACTTGTGATAAACTACCATCCCATTTCCTTTCTCCTCCCTTAACTACCACAAACTCACCAAAATGTTCTTCCCATTTCTTCATTTCAGAATAAAGAAGCTTTCTTGATAAAATCCTAACATGGACATTATGTTTTCCTTAGGGGAATTCCTTCTCCAAACTCTTTATTTGATAATAGATTATTATAACTTGCAATCTTATTGAAAACTCTGCCTATCTTTTCTTTTCTTTTTATATTGACTCAGGGATATGCTGATTCAAAGTAATTCTCCTTAATAATATTCCGGACAAGATTTTAGCTTCTTAATGCACAAAACAAGAAGTACAACTGCAAATTTTATAATAAAAGAATCTTTGTTCTCTTTTCACTGCAGGATTATACAGTATATCCAAAGTAGTCTTCCCAAGTGCATCTTGGATTCTGTTAAGTGGCCAGAAGTTGCAAGTCCAAGAAAAACCACAATATATCCAACCCAATGGAGTGAATGTGTTCTATTATTTCCTTCTTCATTATACCATCTAAAGAATCATCTTAGATAAAAATGACAAGTTGTTAGAGAAAGGATGCATTTCCTCATATAAGGTTTGGAATAATAATGTCATTCAAAAACATTATTTTGTTTGACACATTTAATCAACAGGTTCTCCCTTCAATCCCCTGAAAGAAAATAAATGTGAAATAGCCATAATTTTCTTTCTGGCATTTAAAACATTAGCTTCATTTTTCCTGGGTCATGTTTTTGGTGAGGGAGAAACTAATATCTTCAATTAAAGTAAAGAAACCAATAAGATTATCTATTTAAAAGATAATGGTGAAACATACTGTGCTGATAAATTTAATATTTCTAGCAAAATTACTCAATTTCTTAGACTCAGATGGGTAGTATCTCAATTTAATTCAGAGGTTCCCAAACTTGGCAACTTTAAGACTTGTGGACTTCAACTCCCAGAATTCTCCAGCCAGCAGAGCTAGCTGGAGAATTCTGGGAGTTTAAGTCCACAAGTCTTAAAACTGCTAAGTTTGGGAACCTCTGAAATTGATAAATAAATATACATATTTAAAAAGCTTTGCAAATTCCAGAGAAATAACTTACCTTTTTCTGAATATGGTTGTACTACCACACTCAAAAGATAGTCTGCAACTTCGGAGGCACCCTAGACTCAGAACTCCTGCTTCAAAAGTAGTTGGTAGCTATGGCGAGGTCATTTTTACAGAGTTACATTTACTATGCCAATAGTAACTATTGTTCGAGCAGATCGTCTTATTCATGGTCACTCATACTTAATCAATTCTCAATTGGATCACTTTAATGCATTCTATGTGGTTTTGCTCTTGAAGAACATTCGGAAACCATAACTGCAGGGATGGGTTCCTGCCAGTTCTAACCTCTTCTATAAAAGAGGTTCCACAAATCTACAGGGCCGTTTAGAACCGGTTCCAGCTCCCTCCCCCCACCCATCCTCACATCATCAAGAAGAGCGAGAGGAGGAATTCTGGGAGTTGAAGTCCACAAGTCTTAAAGCTGTCAAGTTTGAACACCCCTGCGGGTTTTTTTTTGTAAAGGGTTAGGGGTGCAAGGGTCTTGTAACTTGACAGCTTTAAGACTTGCGTGCTTCAATGCCAGAGTTTCTGAGCCAACATTTTGGTTCTAAGCAAGAGCGTTGTTAAGTGAGTTTCACCACACTTTACAAGTTGGCCACATCCACCCAGTCACCCGACTGCCAAGTCACTCCCACCTGGTCACATGGCCAGCAAGCCACTCCCACCTGGTCACATGGCCAGCAAGCCACTCCCACAAAGCAGGCCACACCTACAGAAGATATTCTAAAAAAAATTGAAACCCACCACTGCATAGCTGGTACAGAATTTGGTAGCTTGGCTATACTCTGATACATGTACTTGAGTAATCTCTTTGTTTCAGAAAATCCATTGGCTTCTAGAGGGTTTTGGAATGCATTTTAAGGTTGGTTGTCACTTTAAGGCCCTACTTGGCTCCAGTCCTGGCTATTTGTGAGAGTGTCTCCTCTGGCATTCATCTGTCTGCCCAACTGGACCTCATAGGGTGAACTATCTCCAGGTCCTATCCCTGTGGAATTGTCATCTGATGAGGCAGAACCGGGAGGCAAGCTTTTTCTGTCACTGCTTTATTTTCAGACACTTTGGTCTGTTTCATCTTTCATCTTTAGGAAACTTGTAATATCCTTTTCTTTTCTCTCTCAGGTGGCTCAAAAGGAAGGTGCTTTAAAATATGTACGTGAGTTCTACAGTTTCAGGGCTTAGGTATATGGATTTTATTTTTTAGGTATTTGTGTTTGGGATTTTTAAAATCATTTCTTGTAAACCACTTACAGACTCTGGAAGTGTGCATAGAAAATGAATAGGTCAACAAATAAATAATACTGGGAGGTTAATTATGAAGAGGGAGAATTTAGGAAGAGCCAAGGGATACAGGTGGCACAGTGGTTAGAATGCAGTATTGCAAGCAAACTCTACCCACTGCCAGGAGTTCAATCCTGACTGGTTCAAGGTTGACTCAGTCTTTCACCATTCCAAAGTCAGTAAAATGAGGACCCAGATAATTGGGGGCAATATGTTGACATTGTAAATAGCCCAGAGAATACTGTAAAGCACCGTGAGGCAGTGTATAAGTCAAAGTGCTATTGCTATTTCTGGATGAAAAATTATTTGAACTTGAATAAATGCAATCTTTAGACTGATTAATATTTATAGTAGAAGGCAATTGCAAACTATTACCAAACTGTCAGCAGGACAACTACATGAATATGTCCTTGTACTCACCAGGTGCTGATGCCAACTTGATAAACTATTTACCTTTAGCCTTACAAAAGTCTACATTTTAAGGAGAAAACAATCAGTACACAAAATGACATGAAATTCCCAAAGTCTGTGAAGGATTGGAAGTCTTCCTCTCCATTAGATGAAAGATAAATTGGGTGTTAAAACTGGAAGCTATCAGTTACTGAGATTTCTGAAACCACATTCTATTTTTCAATCAATCCTGTTAAAAGAGAAGCAGACCCTTCCTTTCTATTGAACTGAGCTTCCTTGACCCTTTGATAATCTATGTATACTGGACCATTTCAAGAAGAAAAGAAAGGGTTCTCTGAATGCAATTCATGCTGAGAAAATTGTAGAATACCTAGGGTATCAACTTACCTTCGTTATCAGTTCACAAATGTGAACGTGTGCAAGCTCATGCTTCGCTCACACACGCCACCTCCACACATGCACAGGACCTTCCACACATGCACAGAGCGTCCAAAAACAGGATGTGATGAGGTCAGAGGATGTGTGGGAGGAGCTTGCTACTGAGCGCGTCTACAAAGATAAATAGAACAGTGAGGGGGAAATCCGCTGTACCACACAATTTAGATTAGCTAGAAAGTAGGAAATTCGATGATTCTAGCCAATATAAATCACGTATCACAGCTGATCGTCAGAAATACCGGTTCGCCCAAACCGGTAGCACTTTTTTACTATTGGTACAGATGAAACAGTCTAAACTGGTAGCATTTCACCCCTTGTATGCATCTTTTGCATTTGAGCAAGATCTTAATTTATGGTCCAGCAATAGTTTATACATCATAGATCATACAGAGATAATCAGTCCCTCTGAAACCAAATGTTTAGGGAAAAACATCCAACCATTAAGGGAAAAAGACTTTTAAATGATAAACAAGATATTTCCAAGTTTGAAATGATCACAGTGACTTACAACAGAAATCCCAGGCCCAATTGTGGTTGTAAGTCAAGGACTACTTGTATTGTACAGTTGGCCAACCCAGGAACCAAAAGTGTAGTCCAAAAACACAGAAAGAGTAAAATCAAACCAATTCAGAATCCATGCTTTCAAGACATACCAGCATGCTTTTGGAGGATTGTGTACAACTGGCTTCAAGCCTTGATTCCAAATAGGAGGCTTGGCTCTAACTCAGGAAGTCTACTTAGAAGTAACAGCAACTTCCCAAAAAATCATTACTTTCACTGAATCTTTCCACTTCACACTTCTATGCCTTTCAGTCCTTTAAAAAATAGATAGATGGGAGTGGGGAGGGGGGAAGGGAGGAATGGTGGGTCCAAGGGAAGTGTTATTGTATAGATTGTGTCCTGAGCTTGAAGTTGGGAACTCAGATATTAAGCAATTATCTCTCAGCCTTATCCCACAATTTGTCAAATGGGTGTAATAGAAACCATAGTCATATTAATCATGATCCATTTTCCAAGTCGCCTGTATGTTGCCTGATTTGACAGTATGTATGCAGCACCTATTTTAAAATATATTAAAATATATGTATGAAGCACATATCTTAAAATATATACTCGTGAAAGAGGTGGCCTTAGACTCCCAAACCTTTGATTGTATTATGAAGCGGCGGCATTGACGTGTGTGGCAGATTGGTTTGGGAAAACAAAAACTGAACTATTAAATATAGAAGGTCATGACCTTGTTCTGGGTTGGCATGCATATCTGTTTTATGAAGATAAGGTGGACAAAGCGTTTAACAACCACGTTCTCCGAAGTGCCTTGATGAGAATATGGAAGAAGCACCGGCCTAATTGGGATTATAAAATACCGCTTTGGTTGGATCTTGCAGACACCATGTGGATTACAAATACTAAGTCACTCGGGGGGTGTTTATATAAAGATGTGCTTATTTTTGATGGGGTGGAATGGCAGTTGAAAACTTTGGAACAACTGTTGGATGTGGGAATTACTTTAAACTGGTTACATTATATACAGCTACAGAAGAGATGGAAAGAAGATCGTAAGGTCGGCTTTATGGACAAAGAAGTGGAGCTGATCAAGCAGATAAAGGAGACTGGCCCAAAACATGTTAAAAGAATATATAATGTATTGCTAGAAAGGGACTCAGAAAGTGAATTGGTCAAGGATTGCATGATTAAATGGGCTCAGAACTTCGACGAACCGGTTATGTTGGATACGTGGGAAAAAATATGGGTCCAGAATGTTAAATTCACGCAGTCACAAAATTTAAGGGAGAATTTTTATAAAATGTTTTATAGATGGTATTTGGATCCTAAGAAATTATCATGTATGTATCCTAATACTCAGCCAAAATGTTGGAGGTGTGGGTGTTTAGATGCTACCTTTTTTCACGTATGGTGGACCTGTACTAAGGTTAAAGCCTTTTGGATAAAAATATGGTGGGTTGTACAAAATGTTTTTAAGAAAAAAATACAATTTACTCCGCAAATGTTTTTATTGGGTATAACTAAGGATTTTACTAAAGGGGAAACAAAATTGTTTTTGTATATGGTCACAGCAGCTAGGTTATTGATTGCTCAACATTGGAAGAAAGATTTTTTACCGTCAATTGATCAATGGACTCAGAAAGTGGCAGGGTTTGCGGAAATGGCAAAAAATTCAGCTTTTTTAAAAGATCAGAAGCAGGAGAATTATACACAGGAATGGGCAAAATGGATTAATTATATACAGAATAAATACCAGACTGGGAAATACCATGTAACCTTTAGGTAAGAATGTTTGGATTGATAGGTGAACAGAGTAAATTATATTTGGGATGTTTGGAATTTTTAAAGTGGTGTATAGCGGAAGTCAGGGGGGTGGGATTGAGTGGGAGGTAGGGGGGGTTAGGGTGGTGGGTGGGGAAATATATCTGGATAAGTAGCATAGAGATGGGAATAATGGGATATGGTTATACTATGATTTACACTTGTTTAATTAAATTAGAAGATGCTGTTAATGGGAGATTGATTTAGATTATATTAAGAGAAATTTATATTATGTTTGTCGGGAGGCGAGGGGGTATAATATCTAATATTTGATTGAGAATTTTATTCTATGATGGGGGGAGGGGAGGGGTACATTACTTGTATGTGATTTATATTATATGTGGGGGGGGATTAAAAAGGGGGAAACTTGTTTTAATAAAACTTTTTCAAAAAGAAATATATATTACTATTCTTACCAATAGTTTATTCGGATTTGTCATTATCTGGAACAAGACAAATAAACAACACTAAAAATGAAGAAGGAAATATAATAAAATGGGAGGCACTCTTTATACCTGAATTCACTATTATGGGCAATATCTTATTCTTGTTTCCAGGAAAGCACAAATAACAATCTGAATTTTTGCACTAAGTAATATTAGAGGCAGTACATTCATGTTTTAGCAATGAATGTTTTGTTGTTTTGCATAACATAGCTTTTTGTCACCATATATATATATATATATATATATATATATATATATATATATATATATATATATATATATATATATATATATATATATATATATATATATATATATATATATATATATATATATATATGTGGATTGTTGTTATTTCCTTGAGTTCTATTTTGCTTACTTTAGTGAAGATTTTATTGGCTTCGCATTTTAACTCCTGCTGTTATTATGTGGTTTTCCATTTCGACTTCTTGATTTTAAATTATTTTTAATATTGTCCTTGTTTGTTGTAAACTGCCTTGAGAGGATTCCCCTGATATGCCACATTTAAATGTATAAAAAAATAAATAAGAAAGCACAGGATATGACTGTATTGCCTCTAATATCACTTTGTGAATATAGTGACTTCTATTATATTCAATTCCAGCTTTAGCCTGTCCATACTACATGGCTAGAGTTGTCTACATGAAGAGTCCTGATTGGTTGCTTCTTTTGGGGGGGGGGAAGTGTCTTAACGGATGCAGGAATTACTAAACTATTGTGTGATTACAATTTTTTGCACTAGATTGGTATGGTGAACAAGTGAAAGGAAAATAGAAGTCTTGAATATTTCCACTTGTTTGATCCCACCAAAAATCAATCCCTCTTGCTGTCTCTTTAAAAATGTTTGCTGGAAAACCTTGCTCTGCATGGTGGTAATCTATTTTTAGGGAGGGAGGGAGGGAGGGAGGGAGGAAGGATGGATGGATGGATGGATCTTCTTGGCACCTTCCTAATTCCAGAGATCAGCTTCCATTTAATTTTGTTTCTTGGAATGAATACATTTGGAGAAAGCTTTATTACATAAAACATATTTCCATCCTAAAATTGTTACATTATAAAGAATTTTTTTATTTGTTGAAAATCAAAATGACTTGAAAACCACACTGCTTCAGATTCACTACCTGATTCCAGTCCTGTTTTTAAAAATATATCCAAAACCATTAAGATGGAATACCTTTATTCAATTATTTTTGTTTCTTGTGTAGCTGCCAGAATCAATTCAAGAAATTGGACCAAAAAGAAAGAACAATAATTTTGAGATTATTGTTCTGTGGATAATAAATTTTACATTTACACAAGCCATTTTTGTAATTTATATCGTTCACATTAGATCAATGTAGAATTGCATTTTTACATGCCGTTTATTTGAAAAACAGGATGTATTGGGACATAAACTGTTTATTGGTAACATACACATCCAATTTATATCTGATCATTATCTAGTTTGTTGCTAAGATTGACTGTGACTATCTATGCTTATGCATAGCTGCTTTACGAGTCTTTAACCGAAATATCAGAACTAAAAATACAGTCTTTTCTCTCTGTCAATGTGTTATGGTTCTGGTGTTCCTGCAATTAATCCAATGATGTTCTAAATTGTACAGGGCAGAGAGAATGGCCTCAAAGAACAGGAGGAAGAGCCGTTCCCAAGGCAACAGTCAGATAAGTGGGGTTTGAGCCCAGGCCAAGAAATTAATTTGAGAAAACATCTCAGTCAAGGCCCTCCCTAGTTCATAGGGAAGTAAAGGGAGGGGGGGAGCACATTCAGATTTGCAAGATTCTGTTACTATAGCTGTATTGTATTCTTCACCTACATGACACTGATTTCTAGGTTTAGTCTATTTTGTAGGATTGACATGGATATTTTCTTTTCATTTATAATCAGTTTGATTAAATTTCTTATATTAAGACCAAGTTTTTGTTGCCCCACCATTTTCCTGGCAGCCATAGGAGGGGGAGGTGTCAAAGAAGGCAAGATGGCAGTTGCTGTTGTGCGATCGAAGGTGCCTGGGCTTTTGCACATGCCTTTCCTTAAAAATGACCCATATGACAATACAAGGGAAAGCTGTTTCAGTACTCACTTCTTTCGCATGATTTACATTGTTTTATTGACCGATTAATTGATTGTTCTCACAAATGAGGCTCGTTACTCTTTGCCCAAGCAAAACACAGAAGGTATAGGACTGAAACTGGGAATTCTATAGGCTGAGAGTCAAAGCAAACTTAGAAGAGAGGCAATCGCTATATATCGAGCGATTTTTCCAGTCTCAGAAAAGAACATGGATGTGCAACAGGGACTAGTCTAATTAGAAGGTGGATTGTCCTGATTTAGATCACATATAAGAAAATAGCTTTTCTACCCTGACCTGATCAACTGACAGAGCAGTACCTCATGCCTGTTTATAATTTCAGCTTGAAGGCGCACTGAATGATTGCAAAGAGATCACATACTATCTCAGGCTCAGATTTAGGACAAATATAGAGTATTTGACAGTGCAAGAGACAGTTCAGTATTTCCAAATATATATGCATGTGTGTGTATATGCACACATACATACACACACACACACACACCCCACATTGACTTTTCTCTTTCGACAACAAACCTTAACAATGTACACTGGCCAAGGAAGGCAGCAATTTTAATAATCTATTATCTTGAATCGTTATGCTTTGCTTCCATTATCTTTGACTCAAAATCAGACCAGGAGGCTTGGATCTTTTTCTTTTGGACAGATGGGGCTTTGCCGTAATTACCTGCGTGTGTTTGGCTGTCATTAATATGGACTGGCTTTCAACTGCACGGTAAACATGCACTTTAGTTTATAAGCCATCAGTCAACTAGCTCCTGGCCACTTGGTAAAATTTTATCTTAATGAAGTCTGTTATTGTAACATGCTTCACAAGTGCTTTGGACTTTGTACAAAGGTGAGCACTGCGTCTCTTTGCTACTAATTAAAACAACCCAGTTTGAGGGTTTTTGCCCCCCCTGTGCAAGCCTTTAAAAAACATTCCCTGAGCCTGAGAAAAAAGTTACAGCTACTTTAAGTTAATAGAACTTAAAGTAGACATATTTTCTTAGGCACCACAGAAGCAGAGGAGATAGCTCAGCTGGGCCTGAAGCACTTTTGAACCATTTCCAAAGCATACATATAGCTCTATGACTTAAAAAAATGACAGTTTCCTTTTTTAACACTTCCACCTTTCTTTGCACATTAGAGTAAACAAGAATGATAGAGAGCCCAAAAATAAATATGGTAAAATATGATGCAAAAAAGTAGAATGGAATAGAAAATGGGGAAAAAAATATGAGCTTGGCTAGAAGAACGAATGACTTTCAACTCCTCTAGACTTTAGCAAACGTGTATTTAACAGACTAGAAAAAAATTCATCATAGCAAAACTAAAGTAGTTAAAGATCTAAAGTTTCCAAAGCACTTGTGAATTGTCAGGGTTCAAAGAAGAAGCAACAAGCCAACAACATGCTCTCTTTGAATTTGATACTGCTGCAAACGGAAAGGGAAATTCTCGACAGTATATACCCTTGTTGGTACAGCATGCTTAATTTTTGAATCACTTAATTAGTTAAATTGCCAAAAGATTTTGGGAATAAACATCCCATCCATTGAAATTCTTAGTATCTTCACTGCCCTACTGCTAAAAGACTTCCTTTTCTTCATTAGTCAGGTGCATAATGAAATTAAGTCATTCCAGCCATTCACTATTTGAGAAGTACTTTGTATGCCACTTGGTTTGGCCATGAGTATTGGCCACTCTTTCTCTCAAATATATTCTTAGAAGATGAAGAAACAAAATGAGTTTACTTGTTGCCAAACACAACTGACTAATAGAAGTTAGTTAACCCTATACCTGGCCGAGTCTACCTGGGATTGAATTTAATACCCTCAGTCAACTAATCTCTTTTTGATTTCTATTTTAATACATAAAATTAAATTATATAATAATTTCAAATACAAATTAAATTAATAATAATAATATTTGTCTACTAATTGCCTTACACTGTCCAACTAACCTGATGTGAGAATAGGGCCAGAGTATGATAAATCAAAATGAACAAGATTTTTCCATTGTCCCTATTGGTTCTGAATGAGTAAAACATGATAGGCAATAAGAAATGCTTAGGCAATTTCTTAGTTCCCCACTGGTGGGACCCATAACTGAGAGTGTGGAAGATTAGAATGGGTAAAGTAACCATTTCCTGACTTATGTCCCAGATTAGAGAACAGGTTTATAAATTATTTAGCGTACTCCAGGGGTGGGTTCCTGCAGCTGCTACTGCTGGTTTGCTCATGTGCATGCTGTGCGCCCACACTTGATGAGCACATGCGCAGTACAATAAAAATTGTTCTGTGCATGTGCAGAAGCCAAAAACAAGATGGTGGCACCATAGAGAACTGGTTTGGCAGCATGGTGGGCCTGGGTCACTGCCAGTTCCAATAACCCAGGCCGCAAAGCTACTACCGGTTTATGTGAACCGGTCCAAACCGGTAGGAACCCACCACTGACATACTCCTGAAGATCCTTACATCAAAACAATTTTCGTAGGTTCAATTGCTCTGTGATAATTTACCTGCACCAAAATGTTGTATGCTTTGTGGGATTATTGTCACATTAGAAATGAAGCCATTAGTCCAGGGCAACTAGTTAGAATGGAAGCATTCCAGCACTGGTCTCATTCAAAGGCTGACTTCAGGATTTCAGATATTCCTGCAATTGCCTAAAATTAAGATATTCCTAAAATGATGAAACAGCAAGAGACCATTTGGAGATTTGAGATGTGATGCAATTTTTAGTTCACTTCATCCTGGGCTTAAGTGGGGATGGCCATTGAGCTTGGGAGCGTAGAAAATGGGGGAGAGAGATGCTTGTTTGCTTAGGCTGAATCTCCAGGGTGCGGCTCACTGCTGTTCTAATGTAAATGTTTATGAGGGGCATAATAAAATATTAAACGGCATGAATAATTAATATTTACTTTATAGCAATTCACACTTGTGCTTATTTGAATAAAATCCATTATTTACAATATTCTACTTAACTAGGAGTCATTTCTGTCTTTGTTCCTACTATTTGCTAATTACTTGTTCCTTACAACATGCTTTCCTTTGCTGGAGTTGAGCTGGTCGTTTTATGTCAATGTTTAACAATTTAGTATCAATATTTCAAAGACAGAATGTGGCTTCAAAGTGCACAAAGGCTGTTCAAATCTATTTGTTTGCTAGGAAAGGTTTTTATTCTTTCTCTCCCTCCCACATCATTTGGTCTCTCAGATGAACCTAAACATATTCTGTGTTGCTTATCTGAGAAAGCATTGATTGAGATGAAGTATTCATAGATGATTTGCTAAATGCTTTTCTATTTTTGGATTTATCTGGTGTGCCATTCATAAATACATAGAGGGCAAAGAAGTGATATCTTTAAAATTCCCATCAAATGCAGAAAAGAAGTCAGAAGTGCAATATATAATTTAACATACGATCATCAGACACTACCAAATCATTTTATTGCATTAGCGCAATCCTTACATGCCTGTCCATCAGAACTATCTCTATAGATGGAAAGCTTTGTTCCATCCATTTCTTTTTACAATTAAAAGAAGTGATTTCATACTTTTGAATGCAAGTTTCCCTCATATATGTAATTCTGGATATGTGTATCATAGATATACTAACCATTCTGGTGATACATATCAATACAGAAGCTCCCTACCATAAAGGAGAATATTTGTAGTTCACAACTGAACTGAGGGGTCATTTATGTGCTCTGAGCTTGGTTGTTTTCTTGCAGACATTTCATTCCCAAACAAGGTAACATAGTTTACCATCACTGCATCACTAACACAGCACTGATGATGTTACCTAGTTTGGGTAATGAAATGTCTACAAGAAAACAACCAAGCTCAGAGAGTGCCAAGGACCCCAATGCCAACCATCTTCTTGAAATGTTGTTAATAAAAAAGTTGATTCTTCTACAAAGATAGCATAATTGCCCAAAGGAAAGGAGTCTTCACACATAGAACTCTATTTATCTATCATCTATCTATCATCTATCTATCTGCACCATGGTGGTGCAGTGGTTAGAATGCACTATTGCAGGCTAACTCTGCTGACTGCCAGCAGTTCAATCCTGATGGCTCAAAGTTGAGTCAACATTCCATCCTTCCGAGGTTGTTAAAATGAGGACCTAGAATGTTGGGGGCAATATGCTAACTTTGTAAACCACTTAGGGCTGTAAAGCACTATGAAGTAGCATATAAGTTTAAGTGATATAGGTGGTACAGTGGTTATAGTGCAGTACTGCAGGCTACTTCTGCTGCCTGCCAGCTGCCTGCAATTTGGCAGTTCAAATCTCACCAGGCTCAAGGTTGACTCAGCTTTCCATCCTTCCAAGGTCGGTAAAATGACGACCCAGATTGTTGGGGGCAATATGCTGACTCTATAAAACCACTTAGAGAGTGCTGTAAAAGCACTGTGACTCTGTAAATAAGTAAGTGCTATTATATTCTATATCTATATCTATCTATCAAAAATATTTAAAATGGCAGTTGCAGCAGCTTGATCCCCTCTCTAAAAGTGTAGGGCTTCAATCATGAAGTAATAACTGCTATCTTGATTTTTTTTTCATCCCTCTCCCCTACAAACACACCTAAACAGAGCTCAAACCCCAATAACTGGGTTTTCACTGGAGATACCATTTGACTTATAGAGGGGAGAGATCGCTTACCACTGTTCTTCAGATGAACTGGGTTTCTTGAATTTAGCTTCTATTGATCACTAGTAAATTTTCTTCTTTAGATGGTTAAAGATGGGTAATCTGCCTGGAGGAAGACAGTGTTTAACAATGTAAATACTCTCTTAAGCATTTGCTTTATGCTTTGTTTGTTGGAAATGGCTTAAATATTCCATGAAGGAGGGAGAAAACCATGTAGTTAGCATCCTAGGAGTCAGGCACTCAGTATTTTCCATAGACAGCATCTGCACGAACAGGAAAAAGCAGTTTTCTCTGAGATTGACCCTGAACAAATGGCTGAACATATTTACAAATGTAGCAAGTGCACTTTTCCAGCTAACTCACAACTCAGGCTGTATCTATCTAGATGCAGACTTAGGATTTATTGCATTGGTTATCAATTTAAGAAAGCTACACGGCTTTGACATCTTGGATAATACACTATAGCCCTTGAATGCTTCTCTAGTTTCCCACTTGAATTTTCCATCCTTATTGCCAGTTCAATTGCTGGGAGCACAGAATCACCCAGACCCTGAAACTAATTCCCTGCAAAAGTGTATTGTGCACTTAAACTATTTTTACAATCCAATATAACTCTTGGCTGATTTTCACAGTCCAGATACGAATACTTTTGTTGCTAGCTAAGAATGATTGGCTTGTAATATTTTCAAATCTAGCAAAAATCGCGTAATAATAAATATCACCTTTCCTAACTTGGATTCCCTCCAACTGTTTATATGTCAGCTTCTAGAACTCTGAGGAATAACCATGCAGACTGCGAGATTCTGGAAATTAAAATTTACACATCTCTTTTGGCAAACAACATTGATCTCTCCCTTCGAAGTGAAATCATCCAAATGCTAATGGAAAATAACACTCACAGCACCACCACAAGTCTGCAGGAGTAACACAACACAGGAAAATGGTGAACAACATTTGCTCCCATTTCCAGTGTTAATTGCTTAACGCAGCTGAGGTCGAAACTATACTTGACAATAGCCAATAGAACTGGTGGAACTGGAGTCTTCCAGTTATCAGGGGAATGAAGAGCAAAAGGCAACATGAGTGGGAGATAAGTGGGAAATATTAAGAAAATGCAGTTCTTTCCTTTGATCTTCTACCCACATGTCATTTTTCTTCAAAGTCATGTTTCCTTCCAGTATTGGAACATGGCTGGCAGACTGAAGAAAAAATCACATTAGGCATCAGGGGACAAAGGACAAATATTTTGTAACTGTCAGATACCATCAGCTTATCTTTAAGATTCCTCAGAGGTATGCAGTGTTACTTTATAGAAAGTAAACCCTTCCCTGAATTCTACTGTGTGAAAATTCTGTCCAGGACATGGAAGAAAAGCAGGAAAACATCCCACTCATATTCCAAGTTTTCCTAAACATATAACATTCCCCTTCTGCTTTCTTCCTTCCTCTTGCAGTGAATTAAAGTTTTTGATTGAAGATTCCAAGTATTTCAACCTAATTGTCCTTTTCTGTGGCCGTCCTGGACAAGGGACGCATTTCAGACCAATAATCTAATGACAATGCAATGATTGTTGAATCCCTTACTCATTTCCTCCTCTCCAACATTCCCCCATGGATACTCTTGGGACAGGACAGAAAAAGATATGTTGCCAAAACAGAACTTGCTTAGAGTCAAGTGGGGAAAGGCTCATTGAATGGATACTACAGTATAACTAGATTTGCAGCAGTGACCTTGTTATGGCTGTACCGTTTTGTTATTATAGCTGATTCCCTTATGTGCAATAATTATATTCAATAGAAGCAAGCCTATATTTAAAGCAACAGGTCTAGCATCAACATTTGAAACATGAGACTCAACTTAATGGTATTATTAAAGGTTTAAAAAAAAGTACAGAAATCCACTGATTAGCATAGAGCTAAATAAATAGAGGTCTGGTATTCATAATCTTAATTTTCAAACACTCATGTTAGGGCTACTAAACAGAATGGAAGAAAGGGAAGAATGGAAAGAAATGGAATCTGTGTATTTTGCCTAATTACCAAAAACATCCATGCATTCTTAGTTTCTTTAATTGTTACACTCCTAAACTGTATTTTTTTTTAATAAACTTGAATACCATAACAGTTTACACATCAAGAATGAAACATTAAAATATTAAAATACAATGAACAATTATTAAGACTCTGGCATAAAACAGCTCCCTTTAAACACTTGTTTTATTTTAATAATATGATTTGTATCCCTCCTTTCAATCTCATATAGGTCTCCTAAAACAGCTTGTGATCTTATTGGAAATAAAATGCAGTCAAACATAATGATGTCATATGAGTTCAGATGTTTTCAGAAGTAGGGCATCTTCTCAATCTTCTTCTGGAAAGTAGGACTATTATAGCTTTGATGCTTCACAAAGATTCATTTCCTTCTATACACACATTTTTATGTTCATCAAATAAATCCAGATTCATCTAGTTATAGACTTTGAACTAAACGTACAAAGGACTTGGATATATCTATCTACTGTAATGACTTACTACTGTTCCAAGCAACATTAATCTTTTCCCAATTGATTATAGATGATCACATAAATGATCATTTATTTTAAAAAAATACTATTTGGTGTGATTTGAAAACAAAAAAAGTAAAAGGACAAGTCTTTAAATTTCACTATTATTTGCTGGTAATGAATCTAATTGCTTGTAGAAATCAATTGCAAATAATTATTTTTAAAATAATTACTGAGAATATTTTAATGATGTGAATAAAAGAACACATGGTTTAGAAAGAAAAAAAACTATACACAGCTGAACTTCTTCAAGCAGATGCTTATATTGTGATTTGGGGGGGGGGGGACCGCAGCCAGACAAGTCATTTAGAACAGGGGTCCCCAACCTTTTTGGCACCAGGGACCGGTTTCATTTTAAAGAAAATTCCACGGACCAGTGGGCATGGCTCGGCCAGCATAGAGGGGGAGCGGGGGACAGGGGGAACAAGTGGCACATGCACGTGCGGGAGGAGGGGGGTGAGTCAGCTCACTCACCCCTCTCAGCCCCCAACGGTGCAAGCGACCACGCCTGCGCTCTCCCACCCCTGGTGTGCGCTCTGCCCAGGGGGCTGCTCCTCCTCTCTCCTCCTCTTCTCCGGCCCTGCGGCCCGGTTCCTATCAAGCCACGGACGGCACCGGTCCACGGCTTGGGGGTTGGGGACCCCTGATTTAGAATGTGGGCTACTTCCCAGAGCCTTTTACAAAATTATTTTAAAATTTTAAATGGATACATAAAAGAGAGAAATATATATCATTAGATGGTGGAAAGTAAAGGCCAAAGTAGTCCCAGTGGTGGCAAGAACACTTGTGGCTATTATTCCTAAACTGGGAAAGTAGGAGAAATATTAGGAGATAGATGGGTGAATGGATGGATGGATGAATGGACGGAGGGACGGACAGATGGACGGACAGACAGATAGAACAAAGAGAAACTTCGGTAAGACTTTTCTTTAGTGTATTGATTAGTTATAAAAGGAAGAAATAATCTATCAATAACAAATCCAGTTGTTAAATGCTGGCAGAATCATAACCAAGATAAGACCATCAAGAACCCTGAGGGAAGAATCAGAATAATTTGGAGTAGAAGAGAGGGAAGAACACAACATTTATAGAAGTTTTAATATTCTTACTGTAGAGGAATGAAGCCTACGATTCTCAGGACACACACAGAAAATATGGAAGCTAATATGATTAATGAAAAGAAAAATAAGGTGAGCAAAACTTTGCAAGACATGGGGACGTTAATGTGTTAAATCTCCTGTTCATATAGCAGACCCAATTCCATACCATATTCCATGTGCACTAAACATGAACATAAACCTTAACACATGTACAAATATGTTAAATATGTTAAGTCTCATTTAACATATTAGAATGCTCACATCAAACTTGAAGACTGTTTGGCATGACCCACTAACTGCAGTTTGGGTATTAAGAGTAGCCATAGTTAGATGGCATGAGGTGATCACAATTTACCTCTAACATTTCACGGAAGTAACCTATGCTTATGTTTATCTGCTGTGCTTCCGGGTTGATTTAATTTGGGCACAAGCCATGCCATGCCCTATATGTCAAGTTAAAGTTAGAGTTGGGGACTTTTCTGCTAACGTTGAAACAGACCACATGAGAACTTCATAGGCAGTCTCCTTTGAGGCCCACAAGGTGCTTTTCTCCACAATCCCAGCTACCCAATTCAGCATAAAACTATGCCAGCATGTATGTAGGGTCATTAACTATAGCTGCTCACTCTAGTAGAGTCTTTGATATTTCCATTACCATTCCTAACTGATCTGTATTTCTTCTATTGAACTTCCTTCCCAAGGGCATGTGCAATGGATGATTGCTTGGTTACTCCAGCTTGGCTACTTTCTCTCCTCTCTATATCATCAGTAAGCAGGAAAAAAATGATCCATTATTTATCATATTTTTCAGAGTATAAGATGCACCTTTTTTCCTCTAAAAAGAGGCTGAAAGTCTGGGTGCGTTTTATACATCGAATACAGCATTTTTGCCTCCCGAAACCCCACCCCCTTCACCAAACTGGCTGTGCCTAGCCTTATGGAGGCTTCCAGAGAGCTCCTGGGGGCTGGCAAGGGCAGATATTAGCCTAAATCGGGCCGGTTCCCCCCCCCCAGCCCCCAGCAGCACTCTATAAGCCTCCATAGGGCTATGCATGCAATTTATTTTACCCACAAATAGCCCGTTTTCACGATAAATGGGCCGGGTTTTTTGCTCATTTTTCACACACACACCCCAGGAGTACTCTGCACGCCTCCCCAAGGCTAGTCATGCTTTTTATTTGAAGAAAAATGGCCCCGTTTTCGCAGAGAAACGAGCAGTTTTGGGGAGGTTTGCAGAGTATAAAAACAGTTTTGGAAAGCTCTTTTGGAAGGCTCTTTAACTGTTTCTGTGCCAGGGGAAATAAAGTCTTAAGGTTTGTCAGCAATTTCCTTCTCCAGGACATGGATAAATACACCTGGAAACATCAGTCTACCTACTTTCTCTCTCTCTCTCTCTCTCTCTCTCTCTCTCTCTCTCTCTCTCTCTCTCTCTCTCTCTCTCTCTCTCTCTCTTTCTCTCTCTCTCTCTCTCCCTACCTACTGTATTGCTCTCTCTATTTCTCTCTCTCTATTCTTCTACCTATCTACCTACACACCCTCTCTCTCTCTATACCTCCCTACTGTGTTTCTCTCTATTTCTCTCTCTTTCTATCCCTTTATCTACCTACCTACCTATTCCCATATCTGTCTTTCTATAAGCCACTTCCAAATGTCTCCATGTTCTGATTAGCTATCCATGGGAATGGGGTTTCACTGTTTCATCCTTATGTTAAATAGATAAAGGCCACAGAATTAAAGATCTTACTGTTTTGCTGGCAGCGCAATTGAGCAATTTTGACAATCTATCAGTGCATGGCATTATCTATTCCAGTTCTTTACTGAGACAACAAAAAACAGGAACAGATCAGCAACTAGAAGGAAGGAAAGGGAGTGAAAATCTCCAACCACTGTGATCTTACCCACTTCTGGTCACTTGATGTTACCTCCAGAGTAACTGGTAACAAAGCAAAACAGCTGTATGCATCTTGTGATTCCATTGCCTGCTGGCAGCTTAAGGGGAAAACATTATCTTGACACCAATATAGCTAAGAATTACTTATGGCCATTTCATTCAAGGGGTGGAATGAGGCAAAGATTATGTCATTAAAAAAATGTTGCCATGATTTGCTTGCACCATGGTTACAAGAGCCTCTTGCTGGAATTAAGACTAGACGGCGTATTGAGAGACAGACAGAATGAACAGATTGAGGAAGAAATGGTTCCAGAAGGGAAGAATTTGAAGATTAGAGACCTCACTGGCAAATAAGCAGTGAACTAGAATATAATATAAGAATAGTAGAAACAGTTCCAATATATGGGGGTGGGAAAGAAACATACAAAGAAACATACATACAAAAATTAATTTGAATTAAAAGGAATCAGGTCAGAATCCTACTTTCTAAAATCCTAAAAACTAGTAGAAACAATGTATTGAATAACAAAGTACAACGTACTGTAGGATCCAGAATAATCGACAGAAACAGGCATGATAGTTGGACAAGCATACTGAGATTAGATGAGGCCAGGAGTATGATGGGGGGGGGGGGAGTGTGTTTCCACCCAAGGTGTGTGTAATAAGTTGGATGCTGTCAAAAATGAGGAGGAGGATAGGAGTAGGTGTGGGATTCGTCACTGCTGCCAGTGCACCAGTCAACTATTTGGTGGTCAGCAGTGCTATGGAGCTTTTGACAGAAGACAACAATGTGCCTTAAAGTTGGTTAGCCTTGACCCAAAGCAACTCTCCCCTGCAGTTTCATGACAAGATTTTGAAAGTGGTTTGTCCTTGCCTCTTTCCTAGGGTTGAGAGAGAATGACCGGCTCAGTTTAGCCAGCTGGCTCAAACTTAAGGAAGGACTAAAGTTCATGGACACCACTCCCCCCCCCCCGCTGCCTTTCCAGCTTGATGCTTAACCACTGCACCAAACAGACAACTGGTGGGAAACGAGGATCTGTTCCAGGTGTCAACTCTGCTAGCTATGCCCCTGGAGGAGACAATACTGGTAAATATTAATCATTCAGAGTAAAAAAAAAAGGCAGGCAATGGACATCCCTGAAGTTCTATGGGGCTAGCAATCACATATACCTCAAAGCTTTCTTTAACATTCCAACCCTTCCCTACTCCTGCCACAGTTTCAGAAAAGGAGCTATTACGAGCCAGACCCTATTCTGTAGCCCACTCATCTCTGTGTGTGGTAATGGAAGAGTTATGATGAATGGCAGGCTCAGGCTAATCAAGTGATGAAGTGCATGAATACAGTTCTTACACTGGATTGTTGCATGTTGAGAGCATGATCCATCAGCTGCTTGTTAAACTCTCATATGGCATCCCCACCTCTCCTTTGAACTACCATATGATGATTTCACAAGAAAAGCGCAATTAAAGATTACACCAAATATTATCTCGTATACGCTAACAACTACATAAAGAGATGAATACCGGGTTTGTATAAAGAGCAAAGTAATTTTCCTTCATATTAGGCTAGTTTGTCATGCTGCGGCTGCCTTCCCAAGCGCTATTTCATCAGAATTATCACTTGATTTATCTTCAACTGAATTGGATTTCTGTGTTTTCTGCCTATTTTCTTTTCGATAGCTTCCTTAAGTACCAGAGCAATTTTCAACAGAAGAATCGGAAGGAGAAAACTCATACTGTCTGGCTCCAGTAACTATATCTCTATTACCAGTCATGCATCTATCAAAATTATCTCATTTTAAAATACATAAAGTCCATTTGTACAACAGGAGAATTAAATAAAGTCCTTATTTTATTTTAAATAAAAAAAACCTTTATTATCCAGGACTTTCTATGGTCATGTGATTTACAAGACTACTTCATATGAATATAATGTATCCAGTTCCTCTTACAATAAACAAGTCTCTTCATTTTTAAAAAAATTAATTTTAACATTAAAAAATCAAAACAAACCAATAAAAAGCAGTCTACTGCTTTTATCTAATGTAAAGAGCTACTCTGCTCTTTACATTATAAAAGATTACAAAATTATAAAATATTAAGATGAATTAGTCCTTCTGGATCAAATGAAAGGCTAGCATAAAAAGGTTCCCCTCGCACATATGTGCTATTTGTTCCCAACCCTAGAGGGTGATGCTCATTTCCATTTCAAAGCTGAAGAGCCAGCGCTGTCCAAAGACATCTCCGTTGTCATGTGGCCGGCATGACTCAACACCGAAGGAGCATCAAGTGCTATTACCTTCCTATTTTTTCTACTTGCATTTTTATACACTTTCGAACTGCTAGGTTGGCAGAAGCTGGGACAACTAACGGAGCTCACTCCATTAAGTGGCACTAGGGATTCAAACCCCTGACCTTTCTGATAAACAAGTTCAGCATCTTAGCCACTGAGCCACTGTGTCCCTAAGGCTAGCATAGATGCATGCAAAATATCTACAGAAAGGAAATATGACAGCAATGGCAATTTGCTAGTCTTAGGATAGGCTTAGATACAGGTCAATATTAATCTATATTTTTAAGAAGACAGATTCTGTACGTTGAGCAAATATTCAGAAACAACCAATATATGTCCAGAATTTGAAAAAAAAAGAGTCCAGTGTATTTTCAAGGAGGTTTTCTTGAAGTTCTTAATTTTTTTTTGAAAGACTACAAAATGGGATCAGCTGTGGGGTTTTTAGTTTTAATGTTTAAACTACCTAGATGTTAGGTATAAAGCAGAGCTTACGTCAAGAGAAAATGGAAAATTACACATTATCATTGGCTCAGGTTAAATATGACTTGTTATGGGCTGGGGATAAGCTAAACTCTAGTCTCTACTCTCTGCTCTCTACATGGGGCTCCCCTTGAGGTGCACTCAAAGGCTAAAGTTAGTGCAGAATGCAGCCGCATGGGTGGTTATGGGCGCCTCAAGGCAAGCCCACGTAACACCTCTCCTGCGCGAGCTGCACTGGCTGCCTGTGGCCTTTCGAGTGCGCTTCAAGGTGTTGACCACCATCTTTAAATCGCTCCATGGCTCGGGGCCTAGCTATATACGAGACCGCCTCCTGCCCCATACCTCCCTTCGTCCGGTTCGCTCCCACAGAGAGGGTCTTCTCCGGGTGCCGTCGTCTGGGCAATGCCGGTTGGCGACACCCAGGGGAAGGGCCTTCTCTGTGGCGGGCCCAGCCCTCTGGACCTACCCCCCGACCTTCGCACTACCTCGGACCTCCGCCTCTTCCGCCAACGTCTTAAGACGCATTTATTCCAACAAGCCGGCCTAGGATAGCCCCCTGTTCTGACTTTTATACATAAATTATAATTTGGTAGGATTTTTAATATGGGTTTTAGCACGGGTAAATAATTTAATATATTTTAATGTTGTATATTGTATTTATTGTGGTTTTTAAATAATGCCTGTGCGCCGCCCTGGGTCCTAACATGGACAAGGGTTTAAATTCGAATAAATAAAATAAATAAATAAACACAGGGCTGTCAAACTCCTGGTCCATGGGCTGGATGTGTCACATGCTGGCCATGCCCCCGCCCGGTTAAGCAAAGTGAGGAAAAGTCCAAATATGTCACATGACACTGCTGTGATGATGTGAGTTTGACACCCCTGAGCTAAAGGCAGCATCAGGAAGACATGTGCTTAAGGCATGATTTTCAAAGCATCTTTTGAAAAATTAGGTCTTCATAAATAGCAATGGCATTTTAGGTTTATGCTGCAGTTTGCAATGTAAGCACTATTTGCATATTGCCTCCAATAGTTTGGATTCTCACTTTTCCAACCTCAGAAGGATGGAAATCTGAGTCAACCTTGAGCCTTGTCAGGCTTGAATGCCAGGTTATGGGCAGAGTTTGCCTGCAATACTGCATTTTATGAAGTTTAACAACTGTCACAAACTTCTAACCTAGCCGATGTCTATTCATATCTGCAAGACCATTGGCAACATCAGCAGGTGGCAGCTGCCTCATCTGGCATATAGTACCATATAAACCAGAAGTCACTATTCAGCACATGTTGGCCACTAATTTTTGCACTTGTATGCAAGCTGGTCTCCAACATCCATGCATACAAAATGTCAGTTGGTTGTTTCTTCATACAAAAACACGCCATGTGTGGAAATTGCATGTGATAAATTATGGCCATGTTGTATTATTCATTTGCACATCTCCCATCATACTTTTGGGTGTCACGGTGAATGATGTGCAATGTAGTCCAAGATCATAATTGATCTTGGACTACATTGCACATCATCTTTGACCATGCCTATACCCTACTCATATCCTATTCTATTCCTACTTGCCAGCTGTCCTTCTTGCAACAAAGACTTTTGGGGTCTTGAGACAATATGTCATATCATGAAAGCACAATCTTTTCTCCTCCTAGAGCTTTTCTGCACATCAGCCTTCAACTACTTGTCCCCTGTGTATTAACTGGTTGCAAAAGATGACAGCTGAAAAGATTTTTCTTTCAGATTTTGTTGCTTCCTTCCTCTGTGACCACAGCGATACAGGGTAGCCTTGCTACCACCATCCATGGGCAGATCATGTGAGGATCAGAGGAGGAGAGTTACATTTTTGTAGTTCTTCTTGTCATTAGGGCTAGAAAGGAATTTGATGAAACCGTTATCCATTCTATGCAGTTAAAAATAAATAAATAAATGCTTATTTAGTATCCTATCACTATCACTAAGAGTTGCATTTTATAATTTATGATGAATGTATTTTTATGATGATTATCATCATGATTTACCACTTGTTGCTTGTATATATACTGAGAGCTTATGCACTGGAGACAAATTCCTTGTTGTCCAATCACACTTGGCCAATAAAGAATTGTATTCTATTCTATTCTGTTCTGTTCTGTTCTGTTCTGATCTGTTCTATTCTATTCTATTCTATTCTATTCTATTATATTATATTATATTCACTCACCAAATGGTGCTTCCAGTTTAATCTGGACAATAGCAGAGTAAATTTCCATAAATATTCTCATAACTTTAAAACATTTTAAAAACTAGAAGTAAAGAAAAAAATCCTGACAGCTAGAATAATTAATCAGCAATTAAACTTGCTTCCAGAAGCTGTGGGTGTTCCGACACTGGAGATTTTTGAGAAGAGATTGGGCAACCATTTATCTGAAATGGGTTTCCTTCCTAAACAGTAGTTGGATTAGAAGACTTCCAAGGTCCCTTCCAACTCTGTTATCCATTGGTGTCCCAGTAAATGGATGTGAGAGAGGATTCATACTTCACCCCTCCCACAGAGAAAGTGATGATATAGATAGATGATAGGTAGGTAGGTAGGTAGGTAGGTAGGTAGGTAGGTAGGTAGGTAGGTAGGTAGGTAGATAGATAGATAGATAGATAGATAGATAGATAGATAGATAGATAGATAGATAGATAGATAGATAGATAGATAGATAGATAGATAGATAGATAGATAGATAGATAGATATCCCTAGACCTAGACCTAGACCTAGACATATTGCTTCAAATGATCCAACCTAACCTAGTCATGCTTTCCAGGTGAATAATGTCAATGTCTAAAGACACAGAATGCAGTCTGATCTCAACAGTAGAAACTGAAATCAATGAGAAGAAAAGGGCAGAACTGCAAAGATATTCTTTACAGATTGCAGGGAAGGGAGGGAGAAATTTTAAAAGCCCTTAAACTGGATCTCAGATTAACTGCGCTAAATCATTGGACAAGTTATGTTGCAAATGTGATGCTGATGTGGGCTCTCATCACAATTGGAGTCCAATTGGAGATAGGAGCGGTATATAAATTAAATAAAACCTAAAACCGAAACAATTGAATATTAGAACTGAAAACAAGACCTGGTGCTGAAGCTTAATCCCAACTCCAATGAATCCTTTTGCCTTTTCCCTCTCCATGACTTTTGACATTCAGTTTGTCACGTTTGCAACTATCTCTGAAGGACATTATTCTGAAGCATTAGGAAAGAAGCTGGGTTTGTTTGTTTTTTTAAAAAAAAACTATTTCAAGTATTTGACTGATGTGGTTTACTCAAAGTTCCAGCCTCCCTCTTGTTCACATGCAAAGTGAGATATAATCTCTAGTGAGATGAGCACTAGGCAGAACTGATAAGATATGATGAAATGTTTAATGGCCTTGTTTCTGCTGTCCAGCCTGATAGGGGAAAAGAAGATTTGTATGATAACAACTTAAATCTGTGAAAATAATCGCTTCTGACATCTCCAGCTATGCAGCAGGCTGCCCAAAACACTGCTGTTCAGATACAAATTGTACAGCTAATGAAGTGAGGAGAACACAATATAGATACAAATTAAAACCTGCATACAATGAACAGCCCAAGTTGCTTATTGTTGTTTTTAACTCCCTTGTTTGGTGGAGAGAAGAGCTAAATAATCTGTTAGTAATAATCACCCTTTTATATTTTTAGCAAAGGCTGCTGCATTGTGATTAACAGCAAGAAATGGCCACAGGCTAACTCATCTCTAGTAATGAAACCCTGTGTTCTCATTCCACTTCCTTGTGGAAGCTTTATATAGATTTTTACATTGTTGAGGAAATGAACTATGAAAAACGAACCACCTCAAAACTGACAAATCATTTACCAATTCCTTAGTGTCTTGTGTGCATATGTGTGAAAGGAAGTATCTGCTACTGCTTATTCCAATATATTGAATGCTTCACTGTCATCTCATCATATAGTTATGCAGCTGGGAGGGTTTGTCATTCAAAGAAAATAGCATGCTGTGAACTTTTTCTTCACATAGAAAGAATTTGAATATGTTGTGTTATAATCAAGAAATAATAATAATAATAATAATAATAATAATAATAATAATAATAATAATAATAATAATAATAATAATAATAAATAATAATAATAAACAACCCTTCTGTCTACTCCAAACTGGACTGGTCTACACTATGCATGCAATCGCCGGTGGACACTCAAGCTAGCATGGAAGACATTAAGATGGTGATTTATGAACCAATAGCTCCATATTGGGACTACGGACTTGGCTGCTGTGATTAACACAACTAAAATGCCTTTTCTTGAACTCCAAGGAGCCAATGGCAGGCACTGATAAATACAGCTGGGCTGTATTCTATGAGGTTCCTACTGAAAAATGACATTGATTAATTTTCAGATCATTTTTCCCTATCTTGTGCTTAGATTATTTATATTATTATTTATAAAATTCTCTATAAATTATGATCATACCACATCTAGAGGGTACCAATTAAGAGCAAGATCGTTTCAGATGTTCAAATAATAGCAATAATAATAACATCATATTTTTCGGAGTATAAGATGCACCTTTTCCCTCAAAAAAGAGGGTGAAAATCTGGGTGCGTCTGATACACTGAATACAGCATTTTTGGCCTCCCGAACCCCATGCCTTTCACCAAAATGGTTGTGCATAGCCTTTAAGAGCCTTGCAGAGTGCTCCTGGGGGCTGGGGAGGGCAGAAATGAGCAAAATAGGGCCATTTTTTGCTGAATTTTGCCCCCCCAACCCCCCCCCCCCGAGAGCACTCTGCAAAAAAAACCAGGGCCATTTTCATTAAAAATGGACCGTTTTGGGGAGGTCTGCAGAGTGCAAAAACTTTTTTTTATTTGCCTCTTCAAAACCTTGGTGTATCTTATACTCCAAAAATACGATATATACCGCTTCACAGTGCTTCACAGCCCTCTCTAAGTAGTTTACATAGTCATCATACTGCCGTCAACAATCTGGCTCCTCATTTTACGGACCTTGGAAGGATGGAAGGCTGAGTCACCCTTGAACCTCTCAGAATCAAACTCCTGGAGTGAGTTAAACCTGCAGTACTCCATTCTAGCCACTGTGCCACCAAGCCTCTAATCCAGTGATGGCTAATCTTTTCAGCACAGAATGCCGAAAGCATGCACACAAACCCATAGTGACCCCCCATGTGCCCGCCCCGTCCATGCATGTTTGACTCCCCCCCCACATGTGCCCCGACCCTGCACATACACATGCAACTTCCTGCATGTGCCCCACTTCTCGCACATGCACGCACAATCTCGCTGCACATTCCCCACCCCTCACATGTATGTGCGACTCTGCGCATATGCACACTTCTCACGCATGCACCCCACCACCCACACATGCATGGCAGAACTGAGCTGGGGCGATGACTCGCATGTCCACAGGTCCACAGGTCCACAGGTGGCACACAGGTGTCTGCATGCCACCTGTGGAATACATGCCATAGGTTCACCATCATGGATCTAATCTATTATATACGTTTGTGTTCAGCAAACACAAGTGAGAGTCTGTTAGTATTTTGATCTACTCTAGAGAAACTGTACAAGTTCAAACATTGCTAAATCCATCCTGTTTGAAAGAGTCAACTTTTGTCTGACTCAAACATTTATACCACGGATTCTGAAATCATTCATTTCTAATTTTGATAAATCTTTGGGGAGTGACAGGAGATACATTAGTAGACAGATGTTTACATGATTTTAAAAAGTTATTGTTTGGTATGGTACAATTTGAATTATGGCGTTGTGTTTTGTTTTTGCATTATTTACATTGGTTTTTTAATGTACAGTGGTACCTCGGACCACGAACGCCTCTCATCACGTCCAATTCGCTTCACGACCAAATATTTCCCAAAAAATGTGCCCCGGTTCACGAACACCGTTTCGCTGCACGAACGGAAAAGTTCGTAAAAAATGCTCCGCTGCACGAACTCCGCCTCACTTCACAAACTCTGCCTCGCATCACGAACTCCGCCCTCGCATCACGAACGGAAAAGTTCGTAAAAATGCCCGGATTCACGACCTCCGTTTCGCTTTACGAACCGGAGCCGCGGACATTTTAAAAACAAGGTCAGAACGGATTAACCGGATTTACATTGAACCCTATGGGAAACTGTGCCTCGCATCACAACCAAAAAACAAGGTCGGAACGGATTAATCGGATTTACATTGAACCCTATGGGAAATTGTGCCTCGCATCACAACCAAATCGGATCGCGACCAGAGTCATTTCACGAATTAAGTTCGTGATCCGAGGTACCACTGTACTTAGAATCAGTGGCAACTGCAGCAACTTATAAAGTCTCAAAAAAGGCAGACAAGGAGGTTTTTATTTCAGTAATTCTGTGGTGTCCATTATATGTCCAACAAGGGGCGGGACACAATGTTCTTTCTTCTCTTTCCCTGCTACTTGGATTGTTAATGCATACATCACTGCCAATATTTGAAGAAATTCATCTAGCAAAGACACAAAGTTGCAAGAGGATCCAGAAATGATAATCTTATGCACATGTACCAGGAAATAATCCCCACAAACCTACATGATCCATAATTCTGAATAAGGTAGATACGTTTGTCCAAAACACATTACTATAGTTTGGATACCACTTATTCCATATTTGGAGACATTATGCAAGCTTTGGCAAAAATATAAGCATCGTTTTCTACGTCTGAACAAGCCTTTTCCAAATTGGCTGCTTCAAAGAGCACGCTGGGTAGGAATTCTGGCAAACATCAGGATAGGAAAAACAAGTTTAAATAATACTAAGTTTTCCAGAGGGCAAAGAAAAGTTAAAAGAGCACAGGAAAGATAAACAGATGGGTGCTTAATGGTATATAACAAGCTTCCATCTGCCTGCTGTTATTCCACAGGCAACTTTTCAGATATTGATAAGTGATAAGTAATGAAGGATTGTTCATCTTATTAGAAACCCTTTGTTCTAGTAGAACCAAAAATTGTGTGGCAGGATCTTCAATATAATGCACAACATGGGAAAATATACTTGACATAATGTATATTTAACTGTTTTGATTATATAAATACCTCTATTGTCCATGCTTTCCTCTTGGTTAACATATAACAAAGGTCACTTTTTAGTTATGTGGCTGCAAACACCACATGTATTTATTCCAATATCAATGCATACATCTGACTGATTGTGTTGTTTCATACAATTTTATTTATCAAAGTTAGGGGGCATTGTGTTGCACTCTCTGTGCAATGGTATCTAATTTGCTTGGTCACATCCAATTTGATACACAGACAGATAATCTGATCTGCAGAAATTATTTCACTCATAATATTGTCAGGGCTGAGCTATAGATAGTGATTTGAAAAGTGCCATGAGACTGGAGATGACAGCTGTAGTCAAAAACAAAAGGCAAACCAGAAAATAGTCCAAAATGAAGAGCAAGCCAAAAAATCTGAACCAAATACAGATCTTTGTGAGAACATCCTAAACTGGGTATAGCCATTCTTCTATTCATTTGTTGGCAAATTTAGAAGCTGGACATATAATAATAATAATAATAATAATTTTATTTTTAAACCGCACCCTCTCCCCACAGGGACCCGGGGCGGTGCACAGGCAGAATAAAAACAGTCAATAAATACATACATTTCTAAAAAACAATTAAACCAACCCTGTGCTAAAAATTCACTAAAAATATGCTACCCCATTAAAAACCCCAAAGACAGAGAGACTATCCTAGGCCGGCCAGACAGAAGAAGTGTGTTTTTAGCTTGAGACGGAAGGAGCGGAGGTCAGTAGTCATCCTGATATCGGGGGGAAGGTCGTTCCAGAGGGCCGGGCCCGCCACAGAGAGAGCCCTTCCCCTGGGAGTCGCCCGCTGACAGAGTCTAGTGGACGGCACCCGGAGAAGTCCCTCTCTGTGGGAGCGGATCGGCCGTGAGGATGTATGGGGCAGGATCCGATCCTGCAGATAGCTAGGTCCCGAGCCATGGAGCGCTTTGAAGATGATAACTAACACCTTGAAGCGCACCCGGAAGACAACAGGTAGCCAGTGCAGCTCGCGCAAGAGCGGTGTTATGTGGGTCGACCTAGTGGTCCCCATAATTGCTCGCGCGGCTGCATTCTGGACTAGCTGAAGCCTCCGGGTGCACCTCAAGGGGAGCCCCATGTAGAGAGAGTTGCAATAGTCCAGTCGGGATGTCACGAGAGCATGAGTGACTGTGCGAAGGGCGTCCCGATCCAATAGGGGGCGCAATTGGCGAACCAGGCGAACCTGGTAAAACGCCCTCCTGGCCACGGCTGTCACTTGATCTTCCATGGACAGCCGGGTATCCAGGAGGACACCCAAATTGCGCGCCCCATCCACAGGGGCAAGATGTTCGCCCCCTATGGCCAGCGATGGGGTGAGCTGGTTGAATCGGGCAGCCGGAAACCACAGCCACTCGGTCTTGGTCGGGTTGAGTCTGAGTCCGTTCCTTCCCATCCAGATCCGTACGGCTTCCAGGCACTGGCACATCACCGCTACGGCATCGTTGGGGTGGTTTGGGGTGGAAATGTACAGCTGTGTATCATCAGCGTACAGATGGTACTCCACCCCAAAACCACGGATGATCTCACCCAGCGGCTTCATGTATGTGTTGAACAGGAGAGGCGAGAGGACCGACCCCTGAGGCACCCCGCATGTGAGGGGTCTCGGGGTCGACCTCTGCTCCCCTGCCAACACAAATTGCGATCGGCCAGAGAGGTAGGAGGAGAACCACCGTAAAACGGTGCCTCCCACCCCCAACCCCCCCAGCCGATGCAATAGGATACCATGGTCGATGGTATCGAAAGCCGCTGAGAGGTCTAATAGGACCAGGATGGAGGAACATCCCCCATCTCTGGCCCTCCAGAGATCATCTACCAACGCGACCAATGCCGTCTCGGTGCTATGCCCGGGCCGAAAGCCGGACTGGCGCGGATCTAGATACTCAATTTCCTCCAGGTGACGGGGAAACTGTTGTGCCACCACACTCTCAACAACCTTCGCCAAAAAGGGAAGGTTGGAGACTGGACGATAGTTGTTTAAAAGAGCTGGGTCCAAAGAGGGCTTCTTAAGGAGGGGCCTCACCATAGCTTCTTTTAGGGAAGCAGGCAAGGATCCCTCACTTAAGGATGCGTTGACAACCTCTTGGAGCCAGCCTCGTGTCACCTCCCAGGATGCCAGTACAAGCCAGGAGGGACACGGGTCCAATAAACATGTGGTGGCTCGCAGTCGCCCACGTAACCTGTCCATATCTTCGGAAGTAACGGAGTCAAACTCCTCCCAAACAAGATCTCTCTCGTGGCATCCCACTGGACCAAGAATGGGGGCTAGCTCATTCTGTATCTGAGCGGTTTTCTCCTGCAGAAAAGTCACAAATTCCTCTGCTCTACCCTGTAATGGGGCTTCCCGCTCCCTCTGTTGAAGGAGGGAACGGGTCACCCTAAACAGGGCGGCAGGGCGGTTTTCTGCGGATGCTATGAGGGTGGCACAATGATGACGTTTGGCCACTCTCAGCGCCACAATGTAAGTCCGTAAATGGGCTCTTACCTGTGTCCGGTCAGATTCAGAACGGCTAGACCTCCATCTTCCCTCTAGGCATCTCTTGCGGCGCTTCATCACCCGCAGCTCCTCAGTAAACCAAGGAGCTAGGGTGGTTCGCCGCCGCAAGAGAGGCCGCAAGGGCGCGACCCGATCCAAGGCTCCCACGGCAGCAGAGTTCCATGCGGCCGTGAGGTCCTCCATCGGGGCGCGGGTCAGGGATACAGGAAATGGCCCAAGCGCTGTCTGGAACCCATCCGGGTCCATCAAGCGCCTGGGGCGGTACCAGATTGGTAACTCTGGTTCCGCCTCCCCGCGGAGGGGAGCAGCGGTCGGAAAGTCGAGCCGGAGAAGTGAGTGGTCTGACCATGACAAGGGTGTGATGACTATATCCCCTATACCCAGATCACTCTTCCATTGGCCTGAGACAAAGATGAAATCCGGCGTATGTCCACCCTCGTGGGTGGGGCCCTGAATTACTTGGGTCAGGTCCATGGCCGTCATGGAAGCCATGAACTCCCGAGCTGCCACGGATGATTCGCCCAACGATGGCAGATTAAAGTCCCCCATGACTAAAAGTCTGGGGGTCTCCACTGCCACCGTGGCGATCACCTCCAGGAGCTCGGGCAGGGCTGCTGCTACATAGCGGGGAGCCAGGTATACAACCAGCAAGCCCAACTGCCTCCCTAGGCCCCACTTCACGCAGAGGGACTCACAGCCGGTAGTCTGAGGCACAATGGTCTCTCTCGGCTCAAGGCCTTCCTTAATAATGACCGCTACCCCACCACCCCTGCCTAGGGCCCGCGGCTGATGAAATGCGCGGTAACCTGGCGGGCACATTTCAACGAGGGGAAGTCCTCCCTCGTGGCCCAGCCAGGTTTCCGCAATTCCTACCAGGTCCGGCTCCCCCTCTGACACAAGGTCATGAACGAGGGGGGCTTTGTTGACCACGGACCTGGCGTTGCAGAACATCAGCCGCAGGCCCTGGCTCTGTATTCCCTGACCACCTAGCCTGCGGGGGTTGCGGCACCCAACCTTTTGTAGCCAACGGCTACGTGCCACCAACCGGGAGGATGGGATTTGTCTCCCCTCGGCCCTGCCCCTCCCCACAACCGTCTGAATTGGCGCGCCCTCCGGTAAAACGACTAATGGTCCCCCCCTCAAATCTGAACCTACCGTCTCCTCCCGTCGGCTGCCGGTCCGGCCCCTATCCTGTTGTTCTGTTGTCTCAATCTGTCTATAACCATCCCCCCCCTTGGAGCCCCCTAAAATAGACAATAATTTAATAATTAAAAATCCCCTAAGGCCACGCTTCGCCCGTCTCTCCTGATTAACATATCCCTCATCGAGACGGGCCCTCGATAGTGAGGAGGGCCAAACCTGCGAGAGCGGGGACTCTCGCAGCAGCAAAAGGCTAGCTCTGGAATACATATATTATAAATAGATACTAAAAGTACTAAAAGTTGTTAATAAATTAATATGATGGAATTCATTTGTGGGGCTGGGGTTTAAAATACAAAGATTTAAAAGTTAAAAAATTGTTAGCCAAGTTAAAATACATTTCCTTAATAGCTGTTAAGCTGAAATAAAGTGCAATCAGTAAGGATTAAAAGATGATAAGCTCGCAGTGTCAGTTCAAGATAGTCAGTTAGTTGTTCCGGTCCAAAATCAAGGACAAATACCGTCTTCGGGATATCATGGCTTAGTTCTCAAAAGGGAGGAAGTTAAGATGGACAACTGGCCAGCATGGCCGTTTGCGTTCCCTTTCGACGCTCTCACCGTCACCATCTATCTCTCCTGTGCCTCCGCCTTGTCCACCGGCCTCTCGGCGCTCCCACCGCCGTCGGCCAGGCTTCCAGCGGTCGCCTCAGGATTCTCTCATTCACAAGCCAACTTCTCAGCGCTCTCACCGCTGCCATCGTCCTTCCTCCAGCACTCTCCACTCTCCGGCTCTCTCACCGCCGCCAATCTCCCGCAGCCGCCATACACTCCATCTCCCGCGGTTGCCATCTCATCGCCATCTCGTTCACCATCCTTTCCACACCTCCCGGCGCTCTCACCGCCACCATCGACATCTCCAGCAAACGCCATTGCCGCTGACCACCGGAGCTCTCACCTCCGTCTCTACCCTCGGCAAGCCACAGCTGACACAGCATCGGGGGCTCCCAGGCGCGACCGGCATCCCGCCCCAATTCAGGCGCCGAAGACGCCGGCCTCCGCTCTGCTTCGGCTCCGGCCTCCGCCTCCACCTCCGGCCTCCGGCCTCCGCCTCCGCTCCAAACGGCTCCAAACGGCTCGCTTCGGACGCTCCCACCGTCCCAGCGTCCGTGGAGCCGTATCCGCTCCCGACGCCTCCGAAAACGGCGCGAACCTCATCCTGCACGCCAGGATGGATTCCCTACCGATACCCAGCCCTCTAAGCCATAGGAGAGGGCTGGGAGCACTAAAAGGCTAACAAAACCTCCGCAGCCCTCACGGAGCTCCGGAGCTAACCCGCCATCTTGCGCACGCGCAGACCAATATGGTAGAAAAGTCAGATAATTGCTCACCACAATTATAAAAACTGCTGTGAATAAAATATGGCCAGCAATTCCAAGTAAAGTCTATTTCAGCCTTCTGAGTTTAACTGTGAGCATGGCAAATTTATTGTCCTATGAGCAAGGCCAATTGGGTAGTACAGATTCATGTGGACCTGTTAGTAAACAGTGTGTTAGTAAACATATTGTTTACTAACAGCCTCAGGGATGTTTCCAGTTTTCATTTGCATCACCCCAATGGTGGAAAGAACACTGCTTTTCGCACAGAATATTGCACCCTTTCACATAGTACTTCAGAAGTGGAACACTAATGTTTTATTAATAGATACAGAGCTTCTAAAAGCAAAAGTGTTGAATAACATAATTGAGCAAAAAGCCATTGAACATGATCCCCATATGCCTTCCAAAATGGAAACTACTGCTGAGGTCATGTGATCTTCATTTTCAAAGTTCCACGAAAGTTTCCCAGCAGCCTCTCAACTTCTCACTTCCTTATCCAACAAGAAGCAGCCATTTTCCTACCTCCTGAGAAGCAAAGGGTGGAGGGAAGGGAGAAAGGGAAGTGGGGATGAAGGGAAGGTAATGGGAGGGGAGGAGGAAGGAACAGGGAGCTTCCGTCCATCTTTCCGACCCATTCCACTCCCCCCCATGCATTCTGCTGACCTTTGCCATCCCTTTCCATGCACCATTCCCAACCTATTTCACCTCGTGACCCATTGCAAACTCACATGGCACCTCTTGTGCACCCATATGTACCCGTTCCAAACTCACATGGCACTCCCAAGTACCCATATGTACCAATCCCAACTCCCCCCCATGTGTATGACACATATCCCTGCAACTGCCAACAGCTTTATTGACCCCCTACTCCTTCCCTGCATGCCATACCCAACTTGTATAACAGGGGTAGTCAACCTTTTTATACCTACCACCCACTTTTGTATCTCTGTTAGTAGTAAATTTTTCTAACCACCCATTGGTTCCACAGTAATGGTGATTTATAAAGTAGGGAAGTCAATTAAATTAAAAAAGGGAAAGTGTTTCAGTATTGGACAAAACCCCTACCGCCTACCATGAAAGCTGGAAAACCCACTAGTGGGTGGTAGGGACCAGGTTGACTGCCACTGCTGTATAGCAGTGCCCATCCCCCAGGCACCTTTTTGGCCACCCACATTGCCTCCCCGACCCATGTTGCATCTCTGATGCATCCCCACCACCTAGGAGGCATGTCTCTGCCTGCTGGTTTTGGATCTGTAACTTCCTGCTGGCTTCCCCATTAACGTTCTCCCTGTAAGGTTCCCACAAGCAAAGTAAACGGGGAAACTGGCAGGGAAGGGAGGGAGGGAGGGAGGAAGATTTGTTTCTGGTGTGTCTGCCAGCTTCCTATAAGAAAACTCAATGGGGAAAGTGTCAGGAAGTTGGAGGTCACTCCCACGGGTTTTTCTTCGCCCACCCATGGTCTTCTGTTTCTCTGCTTAGATAAGGAAATGGCTCTGAAATGATGAGCCAGTGGAGCACAGCTTCTCTAGTAAATACATAAAAGTTCATTCACAGCCAATTTTCTTTCATTAGATTCTTCCCTCTTGATAAGGGGTTCTGGGATTTTTTTTAAAAAGAAAAAGAAAACTAAGAGATTCTACAGCTTGAAAATGTTTGAAAACTCCTGCATTAGAGTATTCCATTTAGTTTAGATCTTTGTTGAAAGCCTTATACTTTTCTGAGCAAGTCCAGGCTTTCTGAGCTAAACCTGCCACAGTGTTTGAACATCTTGAAACATTATACATATTAACCTTGAGAGTTATCATGGAGGGAAAAAAAGTCACTGATGCACAGATAAGCAGAAGATAGACAAGGGAGGGTGGAAGAGCAGCAGAACAAAAGTTCATGGCCATGTTTCATGCAAGAATGGACAGCTAGTTTGCTAATCAAGCTACAGAGATTTCCCAACATCTCAAGGACAATTTTTCAATCAGCTCAATACCACTGTGGGCAATATCACTGATTTCAAGAAGAAACATAGCTTCAGTGTGGTATGCATGCTGTTACTAAACTTCATATACCTATGGTTTAAATGTATTTTCAAAGGACATTTACCATTAACCCTAATGGTTCCTATTTAACAGGTGGCCGTATGCAGCGTCACATTGCCGTCAGGTGACATTTCACAACATTTTCCTCATTCGTGGAGCTAGGGTGGATGTGGCCTGCGTGTGACACATCCAGCCCGTGGACTGCCAGTTTGACACCCGTGATTGTCAACTCTGAATCAAACCTGACTGAAGCCATCTTGTGCTGTTTCAAAGTTGTCACGCACTATGAGGGGAGGATGGAGGGGGGAATAGCTGGATTGTCTTCTAGACAAAATAAAGAGCTCTCCCGTGGGAAACAAGGCCATCCAAACAGGTGTCAGTTGGAGCAGGAGCATCCAGGATGTGACAGTGGTGGGTTCTGGATCCTGTTGCAACTGGTGTATACTGCCCTCTCTCCCCAACAGGGGACTCAGGGCAGTGTACAGGGAAAGATAAAAGCGAAAGACAATGAGTACAGTCATAAATAATTAAAAAGAATTAAATCATTGTTAGCCCCGTGCTAAAATATATAAATAAAATCCCAACTAAAACGTGGTAACGAGGAGTTATGCAAGGCCAGCCATTTGAAAAAGGTAAGTTATTAATGCCCGACGAAAGAGGCGAAGATCCGTGATTGTGCAGAGGTTGGGGGGCAGGTCATTCCAGAGGGCAGGGCCTGCCACAGAGAAGGCTCTTCCCTTGGGAGTCGCCAGCCGGCATTGTCCGGCCGACGGCACCCTGAGGAGGCCCACTCTGTGGGAGCGGACAGGTTGAATGGAGGTGTGCGGTAAGAGGCGGTCCCACAAATAACCAGGTCCCATGCCATGGAGCGTTTTAAAGATGGTAACAAGTACCTTGAAGCGCACCAGGAAAGCCACAGGCAACCAGTGCAGCTTGCGCAGGAGAGGTGTTACATGGGAGTATCTCGACACTCCCAGAATCCCCCACGCGGCCACATTCTGTATTAACTGGAGCCTCCGGGTGCATCTCAAGGGCAGCCCCATGTAGAGAGCATTACAGTAGTCCAGGCGGAAGATGACGAGGGCATGCGTGACTGTGCGTAGGGCGTCGCGATCCAGAAAGGGGCGCAACTGGCGTATCAGGTAAACCTGATAAAAAGCCCCCCTGGCTACGGTGTCAAATGGTCATCCAAAGACAGCCGATAGTCCAGGAGGATGCCCAAGTTGCGGGCTCTCTCTGCAGGGGCTAAAGACTCACCCCCAATAGCCAGAGATGAAACCAGCTGGCTATGTCGCAAGGCCGGGAACCACAGCCACTTGGTCTTGGATGGGTTGAGTCGAAGCCTGTTTTTCCCCATCCAGACTCGCACGCCCTCCAGGCACCGGGACATCACTTCAACGGCATCGTTGGGGTGGTTAGGGATAGAGATGTACAGCTGGGTGTCATCAGCGTACTGGTGGAACTCTACCCCAAAGCCACGGATGACCTCACCCAGCAGCTTCATATAAATGTTGAACAGGAGGGGCGAGAGGACTGACCCCTGAGGCACCCCATATGTGAGGGGCCTCGACGTTGACCTCTGCCCTCCTGCCAACATGAATTGCAACCGGTCGGAGAGGTAGGAGGAGAACCACCGTAAGACGATGCCTCCCAACCCCAACCCCCTAACCAGTGCAATAGGATACCATGGTCGATGGTATCGAAAGCCGCTGAGAGATCTAATAGGACCAGGATAGAGGAGCAGCCTCTATCCCGAGCCCTCCAGAGATCATCAACCAACATGACCAATGCCGTCTCCGTACTGTACCCAGGCCGGAAGCCGGACTGGCACGAGTCTAGATAGATGGTTTCCTCCAGGTGCTGGGAGAACTGTCGTGCCACCACACTCTCAACAACCTTTGCAAGGAAGCGAAGGTTGGAGACCGGACGATAGTTGGCTAATACAGCTGGGTCCAGGGAGGGCTTCTTGAGGAGAGGTCTCACCACTGCCTCTTTCAAGATGGTCGGTAAGAACCCCTCACTCAGAGAAGTGTTAACAATTCCCTGGAGCCAGCCTCGTGTAACCTCCCAGGAGGCCAGTACAAGCCAGGAGGGACACGGGTCCAATAAGCATGTGGTGGCATTCAGCATCCTGTCCCAGCATCCTGTCCATGTCATCAGGGGTCACAGGATCAAACTCAGCCCACAAAACGGTCTCAAGACCTGCCCCCGCCTTCCCATCTGGACTAACACAGTCGGAGGCCAGCTCGTCCCGGATCTGAACGATTTTATCATGCAGATAACATCCAAATTCCTCTGCACGATCCTGTAAAGGAGCTTCCCACAGCCTCTGGTGGAGGAGGGAGCGGGTTACCCTAAACAGGACGGCAGGGCAGTTATCTGCAGATGCGATAAGAGCGGCGAGATGATCCCATTTTGCCGCTCTTATCGCCACAAGGTAGGTTCGCAAATGCGACCTTACCTGTGTCCGGTCAGATTCTGTGCGAGTGGACCTCCAAATGCTCTCTAGGTGTCTCTTTCGGCGTTTCATCTCCCTCAGCTCTTCGGAAAACCAGGGAGCTAAGGTCGAGCGTCGCCCGAGTGAGAGGTCGCAAGGGCGCAACTCGGTCCAGGGCCCCCATGGCCGCATTATTCCAAGCAGCCACTAGATCCTCAGTCGAGTCACGGATCAGGGTCTCAGGTATTGGCCCCAGCTCCGTCTGGAACCTCTCTGGGTCCATCAGGAGCCTGGGGTGGAACCATCTCGGCGCTTCTGGTTCTGCCTCCCCGCGGTGGGGTGCAGCAGTGGGAAAGTCAAGCCGGAGGAGAGAGTGATCTGACCATGACAGGGGCTTGATGACTAGCTCCCCTAATCCAAGATCACTCATCCACTGGCCGGAGGCAAAAACTAGGTCCAGTGTGTGTCCTCCCATGTGCGTGGGGTCATGAATTAATACGTACGATGCAATGGGGCCCAGTGTCCACATGAATGCGCACATGCGTCCTACCTTCCAGCAATGCCTCCATGAGCCTCCGTGACACTCCAGATGCTCGGCGGAGCATTGTGCAGGTGCCATATGCACTGTGTGAGTGCACGGAAGCACCAAAGAGAAGGATGGCAGGCAGGCAGATAGGCCTTCCAAAGCACCATACCAGAACGGTATCCAGTGCCCCGGGCAGGCACCGGTACACCCATACTGGGGCATACCGCCTGCAACCCACCACTGGTATATGATGTTGCAATATGACTTCCATACAGTATATGAAGAACAGGTGAATGAATGGCCAAGGAGTTTTATCATCTTATTAACTTCTGTGCAGAGGTCAAAGATCCTGAAATGGCAAAGCTTTCCTAATCCAAAAAACTCAGTTTTCAGAGGCAGAAAATTTTCACCACCTCACAAGGATAAGGGAAAGATTATTCTTTAATGTCATGCCAGTCTGGCACTCCAGAAATTCTACGCAGAAAAGTATAAGTTTAAAAAATATTTTGCAACATTGTTGTTGTTGTTTTAATTAACTTTATACACAGCTTAGCCACTTTACTGGAGAGCTTGGAGGGTGTCTTGCTATCCTTTTCTCATCCCTCATATCATCTTTAAAAGTGCTACAGGGGAACTATTTCAATGATTTTATGTGGTGGGTTCCTTTAAAGCAGGGGTCTCCAACCTTTGCAACTTTAAGTCTGAACGACTTCAGCTCCCAGAATTCTCCAGCCAGCAAAGCACACACAGACTTAAAGTTGCAAAGGTTGGAGACCCCTGCTTTAAAGTATACAGCTGAAATTGGCAGGTTTAATGTCTTCTAAAGGTCTACCATCCCATTCTACCCAAAAAATGAAGCAGCTGCAGCCATTTTAACGCATTGCCATTAAAGCCTCGGGACAAATCTTCCTTCAAATCAAATCCTGAAATTGCTTGAATTGAATCTGTTTGCCCTTGAATCACAAACTCGGATCAAATCATGCCCTCTTTGAATCTCTAATTTGAAGCAGATCAGGGCTGATTTGTGCAGGCATAACAAGGATATATTTTCTAGTTAAGTTCAGTGTTCCCTCTGTGAGTTGCAAAATGAAAAATAACAAGATAAATAGCTGAAGCATTACAGAGTGCAATCCCTCTATGTCACAGACCTAAATAAAACTTATACATGAATATTAAAAAAAAAGACTTCTTGGTTGAACTGTGAGTCCATCATTGGAAACTGCAGTCCAAATATTCTACTCAGTATTCTGGATTGTGATAATTGTACAATCCTACATATAGGTAATTATTAAATAGAATAATGAAGCGACCAACTGCATGCACAAAAGGTCCATGACTTGCAGAAACAACTTATACTACTGAAGGATGGGAGGCACAAATGGAAACATCTAAAATGCAGTTATTTTTTAGAGGAGTTGACCTAAATTCAGTTATTTTTTTAGGAGCTGACCTAAATTCAAAATATAATAGTTATGTCTGCCTCATTCTTCTTTCTGATTTCAAAATCGATTAAAAAATATATCTATTTTTTAAATAAATGAATAATATATTATGGAGTGGGATTTTTTTAACTTCAATTGTTCCCAGTATTCAGAACATGTGAATCTCCCCTGTGAGCAATGTAGCATATATAATAATGATATAAAGTTTCTCACATTTTTCTTACTTCTTCAGTCCTTATATTCAATCTTCTTCTTGTTGTTGTGCCATATCCATCACTGGTCGTTGGCGATCATGTTGGCGATCCTATTCAATGAATTATATTCAATATACAATGGTACCTCAGTTCACGAACTTAATTCGTGAACTGACTCTGGTCGCGAACCGAATTGGTCGTGAACCGAGGCACAGTTTCCCATAGGGTTTAATGTAAATCCGGTAAATCTGTTCTGATCTTTTTTTTGGTTTTTGAAGCACAAAAAATATGAAACAAATTACAATACACATTAGTACAGTATAGTAATGTATAAACAGAGAACACTAACCTTGCTTGAGATGACTTCTGGCATGGATGAAGGCAGGTGGGAGGCAGTTATTGTTTGGAGGGAGAGTCCCCCTCCACAAGGACATCAGGGGGATCTCCTTCAGGGCTTTCCTCTCTTTTTTGTCTCCTAGCTGTAGGCTCAGTTTTGCTGAAAAATCTGTCCAATGTCACTTGTCTTTTCCTGCGCTGCATAACCCTCCGGAAATGAGCGACCACATTATCATTCATGAGATTTAACACTCTGTTCGTGACAGTTATGTTGGGGTGGTGCTTTTCAAAAAAAATCATGGCACTCATGCCATTTTTGCATAATGGATTTTATGGCATCACTGCTAACCTCCTCCCTTTCTTCCTCTTCCTCAGTGGAATGCTCCTCAAGAAGTGCCTTTTGCTGCTCACTGTGGAGTTCAGAAAGTTCTTCAGTGGTCAGCTCCTCCCTATGTTCCTCAACAAGCTCTTCCACATCAGCACCATCAACGTCCAGACCCATACTCTTGGCCATGGACACAATTTCCTCCACTACCTCTGCATCAGACCCTTCTAAGTCATGTTCATGTTCAATGACACATTCTGGCCACAGTTTCCTCCAGGCTGAATTTAGGGTTCGGGGAGTGACCTCTTCCCAGGCTTTGTCAATGAGGTTAATGCAGTGGACAACATTGAAATGTTTCTTCCAGAACTCTTTCAAAGTCAAGGACGTCTCTTCAATGACATTAAAACACCTAGTGAAGAGCGGCTTTGTTTTTCAAAATAGTCGAGATTGTTGACTTTGCCATCTTGTACTCCGAGGCCAGATCAGTCACACAAATACCACGGTCATGCTTTTTTACAATTTCCTTCTTCAGTTCACTGGTTATTTTCTTCACAACCTTGCTGTCACCTATACTACTGCTCTGCACTTTCTTTTTGCCACCATGCTTGCGCTGCATATTCTTGTCACCTGCATTTTTACTTTGCACATTGTCACTTGCATTTCCACTTGCCACATTGTCACTTGCATTTCCAGTTTGCACATTGTCACCTGCATTGCTATTCTTGTCACCTTCATTGCTGCTCCGCACTTTCTTCTTTCCACCATGCTTCTTGGGAGCCATATTGGGAGTCCAGTACAGTAAGCACTCAAACGGGTGAACTGTACAATACAGTAAGTACAGTATTGTACAGAAGTACTGTACTGTAAAGTATTGTACAGTACAGTACAGTACAGTACAGTACTGTATGTGCTAAAAGCATAACAAAAATCAAAAAAAGTCACTGAAAGTACTCACAGTGTACTTTTTTCTGTGTCTCCTTCTCTCCACGATCTTCCTCCAGGAAGTCACAACCATGTGACAGCCAGGAAATAGCATTAAAATGGCCGCGGCTCCTGTTCTTGAACCGAAGTGGACCGGAGCATATTTTGATGAACTTTTTCTGTTCATGAACCGAGTTGTTCGTGAACAGAAGCGTTCGTGAACCGAAGCGGAGTTCGTGAACCGGAGCATATTTTGATGAACTTTTCTGTTCATGAACCGAGTTGTTCGTGAACAGAAGTGTTCGTGAACCGAGGTACCACTGTAGCACCTAAATGCCAACTACCATCTCACATTTATCTCATGATTGTTGCTATGAGTTATGCAAACTAATTGAGAAGTGATACCAAATTAGGCAAGGCTACATATATAAGCATGTGTGCACCTAACCTTCTTGATTAAGTAGCAGTTAGTTCCTGAACAGATTGCCCTAGGGACATGATGGCAAACCTACGACCTGCATGCCACAGGCACCTGCATGTACGCAGCTCTCTCTGCAAGTACATGAGCCATCGCCCTAGCTCAGCTCCACTGTGCATGTGCCTGCCTCCCAACAGCCAGCTCGTTTTTCATTCTTTGTTGCGTATTTGCGGAGTGCATGCACATGTTTGTGGGCAGGCCACATGTGCAGGGGTCATGTGTGCATGTATGTGGGGGAGCGTGCAGGTATTGGCAAGGTGCACATGGGGATTGTGTGCACATGAATAGGAGCACAGGGCATGCGTGGGGTGGACGCATTGCTTTCTGCATGCGGCAACAAAAAGATTAGCCATCACTGCCCTAGGGTAATTGACTTGGTTTGAATGTAAGCCCGTTTTTTCCACTGCTTTATTGTGTAATTACAAATGGGTGATTTCTATCTTAATTTTCTTTCTGAAATCATTTCAAACAAAGAAGATGGTTTTGCCCTGGCAACTGGTACTTACAGCCATTCCCTACCTACATATTCTGATCATTACACCTGACTTCTTATCAGGGCAGACCTATCCTTTCCTGGTATTAAGCCATTCCTAGTGTGCTGCCAGCTTTGCCCTCTAAACCATTAGCCATATTTTTGTTCAGCTGAATGGTGTTCCATCTTCCCTGACCCCTTGAGCTGCCCAGCACTTCCTCCAGATGGCCTATGGGAACCACTAAAAACATCAGCTAGCTAGCACACCACCTTCTGACCTTTTCTTCCTACGCTGCATTTGTTTTTAGCAATGATGGGGGGGGGGGGAAGAACAAATTAAATGCCCAGTCACTGTGCGTTCAGAGTAGTTAGAAAACAATAGGAAAAAGCTGCAAGTTGGTATGGCACCTTCACATCAGATTTTGAAATCTCAGCAGCCAGGTACACCCTAGGCTCCCACCACAAGGAACTACCTACCCAATGGCTATATTGCACTATTCTTGCCTTTGTATTTAGAGACATGATAGGACATCCTAATACCATTAAGAGCCATAGTGGTGCAGTGGTTGGAATGCAGTACTGCAGGCTACTTCTGCTGACTGCGGGCTGCCTGCAATTTGGCAATTAGAATCTCAAGGTTGACTCAGCCTTCCATCCTTCCAAGGTCAATAAAAATGAGGACCCATATTGTTGGGGGCAATATTCTGACACTGTGAAGCAGTATAAAGTGCTAAGTGCTATTGCTATCATTCTACCCTACCTGAGGGATTTTATCTTGGCTGCTGTTCCTTCACTGTTGATATTCCTAACAAAACTGAAACCATCCACCACTTCAATATCTTCATTGTCAGGTCTAAAGAATATAATACTCCACTACAATTTACTGTTTAAATTGTAATCTTTCTAGATTACACAGAGTTGTAAATTAATTGCTACGTGTCATCTTTGATGGCAATGCCCAATTAGTCAATCATTTTGGTCCTAATCTTAGAAGAGATTAAAAAAAAATCACCCAGCAATTTTTAATTATGAATTCTGCTGTCGGTTTATTGCCCGTGTTTTCTAAGGCTCATAAAATGATGCAACATAAGAAATCGATTTAATTTCTCTTGTTAGCTGCTAGGCCTGTTACTACAAAACCCTGGAACAATAAAATACATCTTTCATTATATCAGCGGTATTTAAAAATGAAGGAAATCACTTTGGCTAAAAAATTAATGGATGAACAAAGAGCTTTGGGGAAAAAACTTGCAATAAATAAATTTGGCCATTATTTATTAGCTACATTAAGGATGGATTTTAATGTAGATTACTTGCATCGATACAAGTGTTCTGAGGAGAAATATTGAAAATCAATGAGTGTGTGTGTGTGTGTACACATATATACACACAAGTTCAACTCCCAGCTTCCTAGTCTCTTTTTCTCCTCTTTCTTTTCATTTTTTTCACATTGTTATTTTTCTTAATTGTTTTGTTTTGCATTTAGATTTTCTTGCTGAATTGTTTCTTCAATAAAATAGCAGGAAAAAATTACAGCATTCCATATTCCCTGTGCTTCATTTCTTTTATAACAAACAAGACATGGAGCCAAATGAAATGTTATCTTATCCACATGGTTAATCTTGGCTTAGAGGATTTTAAAACTGCAAGTAACCAGTATTGGTGGGGAATTGGTCTGAGTTTGTGGCTTCACAGATAATCAAGGTACAATTGTGTGTTCCAGATCTACTGAACTACTGTTAATAATGTGAGCTTTCAACTCATTACAAAGAGTAGTCAGGTGCACTGTTTCCTACTGTGGCTATAGTACAGGGGTCTCCAACCTTTGCAACTTTAAGTCTGAAGGACTTCAGCTCCCAGAATTCTCCAGCCAGCAAAGCTGGCTGGAAAACTCTGGGAGCTGAAGTCCTTTAGACTTAAAGTTGCAAAGGTTGGAGACCCCTGCTATAGTAGACCTGTGAGCTACACAGTACACAGCTTGATTGATGGGAAGATAGTTGCTGATGTTCCAACTGGATAGCAGGAGAGATAGCAGTACAATACAACTGTTGCTTGTGATGTACATAAGCACCCATGGCTTGGGGAAAGGTATTTACTTACTGCATTTCTATATGAGCACATATTCTGAAGATTCACATTGTTAGGACATCCTGAAAGCCAGGTTTAAGTTGCTCTTGTGAACTATAAAGCAACAAAAGCAATCTCATGTCATTGTACCATTAACTCCACCCATTTAGGACATGTGTGCAACATCATGCCTCATATACAAAAGGAATGATTCAGTGTGATGCTTCTTTTATTACGCCGACCCTTTGATCCCATTATTTTGGACACTAATGGTTAGTTAGGAGGTCTGAAAAAACGTCAAACATATATAATGTGCATGACTAGTGCAATGTGAAATGACACAAAAATAGCAGAATATACATTGTAATGACATGATACAAATTGCAGTATTTGCATTTGCATCCCAGTGTGTTGTGTACATGGCATCGCAACATGTATTTGGTCCCAACCTACGCCCATTGATGCCTATGCAATCATAGAAGAGAAAGCAAAGATGTTCAAGTCATGTTCTCAAGAAATTCTCCTGGGATTTGGATCATTTTTGCTTTGAAATAAAGGATGAGAAAGGGAAAGACAAAAAAGATCATCACACTAGGCAAAGCACCAAAAAAGTGACTTCAATGAAACTTTCTTTTCCAAATTCCAGAATTTGGGACCACCCACTATAGCTGAATGATGAAAATAAAGGTATGGCTTCTTTACACACAGTACAGAAATTAAGCTGTGCAACTGGCTACTCTACCACAAAGTCTTAATGGTGTCCTTCATCTTGGATGACCTTAAAAGTAGATTAGATATTGTCAAAGGCCTGTTAATGACAAAATATGGTCAATTGCATCACCTGCCAAACTGACAAAGGCTAAACTTCTGCAGCAGGGCCCTTTTATACTTAGGAAGGCACCCTGTATCATGGAAGCCTCCATAATTTAGCTTCTGGCAGGATTCTGAAACATGTAGGAAGCAACTCAAACAGAAAAGTCTTCGTCTTACCATGTTCAACTTCAGTGTATGGAAATTTGCAAGAAAGGCTAGAAAAAAGTGAAATGAGACAGGGCCAGGAGATAATTGAATGTGTAGCCATAGAGAGCACACTTGTATAAGTCTCTTAGATAAAACTAAAATGATATACAATAAAACATTAATTTCAAAGAAAGTCACTTTGTTGTGTTGGACAACTCCAGATAGATAGATAGATAGATAGATAGATAGATAGATAGATAGATAGATAGATAGATAGATGGATGGATGGATGGATGGATGGATGGATGGATGGATGGATGGATGGATGGATGGATGGATGGATGGATGGATGGATGGATGGATGGATGGATGGATGGATGGATGGATGGATGGATGGATGGATGGATGGATGGATGGATGGATGGATGGATGGATGATACAGATACAGATATATAGATACACACACACATATGACAGACAGACAGACAGACAAATTGGGGATCCTGAAATGAGACAGATTGAATGGAATACCATGCAAAAGTGCTATGAAAAGAATAGCCCTTTTGCTATTCAACTCTGTCCTGTATCATGTTGTATGAACAGGAGCAGTCAAAACAGGAGATGGGACAGGTGGTTTGGGAATGCTTGATCAGAAACTCTTAAATTTTTAGGACTGAGACTTAAATTGGGTTCTGGCCATAAGAGAAAACCAATGTAAGGTTCAGTAGTGAGAAAAAACATGGGGAAATGAGAGAAGTCCAAAACAAAATATGATGAAAGTCCTGTCAATGTTTAAAAGGAGGATGAAGGAAGACCAGCCCATAGACTGATGTTACGGTCTAGGTGAGCAACATCAGAGCCTAAATTCATAAGTATGCCGTGAAATGGATAGAAATTGCCAAACTCAGTGGCTGCTCAGTGACAGAAGATGGCATGCTCTCACAATTGCCTCTATAAACAGCCAAAGGAAGAATGCATTATCTAGCAAAATCCTGAAGTTGCTGGCTGCTGAAGATGATTTCATAAAGTGTTTTTAACATTCATTAATGCTCATTTAGATTTATTATAACTGTCCAACTTCAATGACTCTGGGCAGCATACAAAATAAAATCCATAAACATATAAAGCTTAAAACTGCAGAGACAGCCCAGAGCAAAACAATTTAAAAACGTCATAAAACAAAGAAAACAAAAGGCAACAATACATTACATAGCTGCAACCAAGAGAGTAAGGAAACAGACTAGGGTAGCTAGGCTAGCCCTGTTAAGAAATGGAGCTGCTGTAGTCCAGGGGAATCTCCTTCCAGCAATGAAAGTCTGCTTTCTTGTCCCACCTCTGGCTTCTTCCTTTGTTCATTCTGAGGGAAATGAAAGAAACAACTGGGTAAAATTAGGTAAACTCCCAAATGGCCTCACTTAGGATTCTTTAATGACCAATATCAGACAGGAGTGAAGATATCTGAGGAACAACTTATTTATTTTATTTATTTAGTTTGTCACTCATGTACAAGATAACAGGAATAAAAATAAACATGAATAAGAGCACAGGGAATGGGTACAAATAAATGGGGACAGTAGGACAGGGATGTTAGCCACGCTGGTGCACTTATGCACACCTTACTTCTCAACTTAAATAGGGCTCTGGTCTCAGTAGGGAATCAGGGTAAGGCCCTATCCTTGGAAGCAATAATTCTATCAAACCCCTAATTAGGACCAATTATTCATTTGAATAAGTTTTGGGGTTTCATCACATATTCAGAGCCCAGGATGGTGATGAGATTCTTTTAGGCAGGCCCTTCTTCTGTCTATATTTTCTCTTATGTGTTATCCCCTATGTGTTATCTTCCGTTTTACTGCAGGTGGTGATAAGGGAAGGTCAAATTCTTTCAAGGAACTCGCTGTTGCTTAACAAACTCAAGCAAAATGTTCTATCTTGGATGTCATGGGTCTAAAGCAGCAAATCAGAAAACTATCTAGTTCTAGAACACTCTGTAATTGAATGATAAAGGGACCAACTAGTTTTTACCAGCTGTGGCATTTTGTGGAAAAAGGAGTGGTGCAAAAAAAAATTCTTAAACAAAAGAGCTATTTATTTTGCCTACTGAGGCTTTTCAGTATAAGTTCTACTTTAGCATATTAAACTAGGCTATCATAGTGAAATTGTACTTAATCTCTGTGGTGGTGGTTGATATAGATTTGAAGCAGATATATTCTACCTGAGAGAATCCAGAAAACTAAAGATTCTTTTCTAAAATAATTTTTCTCAGATTTTCATATTAAATACACTCAGTACTGTTCCCACTGTTCTTGAAGGAAACAATCCATATGAAATATAATCACACTTAAGAATTTGGCTAGTTTACACACTGTCCTTAATCAGCATGAGAGATATTTTAAATTTAGGATGATGTGTAAACTCAGTCATAATAATTTAGTCAACAAATCAGTGGTGGGATTCAAAAATTTTTTACTACCAGTTCTGTGGGTGTGGCTTGGTGGGCATGGCTTGGTGGGTGTGGCAGGGGAAGAAATAAGCACAGAAGGCCGAACACCAAGAGTTGGAACACCGAACAGTCCCAGAGCTGGACTGAGTTGGAAACTGGGTGTGGCTACTCCGTAGGGGGTTATATACCATGCCTAATTAATTAATTATTTAATATTATGACTCAGTCCAATCAGAGTGTGGATAGGTTTAACCCATACATGGATGCTATCTCCACCCTTATTGAGAATCCCCATTTCCTCCTGATCAGCTGGGACTCAGAAGGTGGAGAATAGATGGGGCGGGGCCGGTCAGAGGTGGTATTTGCTGGTTCTCTGAACTACTCAAAATTTCTGCTGCTGGTTCTCCAGAACTGGTCAGAACCTGCTGAATACCACCTCTGGAGCAAATCATGTATAGCAGGGGTCTCCAACCACCTTGGCCATGGTGAATCACTATTTGGCTGTAGGTCATTGGGAAGTAGCAGGCAAGCATGTGAAGCTTCATTGGCACATGAGCAGGATTTAGGTTATATGCATAAAAAACTATCCTCCTCTGCTTCTGCGACCACTGGTCTGTGGAACCAAAAGGTTGGGAACCCCTGATATGTAGGGCAAATAAAAGTAGAAAGTGTGAACCCAGTTTATAAGGGGAGGGAGTATAGATTTCTTGAACAAGAAATGTGTTCAAGTATTGAAACACTGGGGATATTTATTTATTTATTTAGTCAAACATGAACGATATAACAGATATGAACCCAGGAAATGAGTACAAATAAATGGAGACAATAGGACAGGGACGGTAGGCACGCTGGTGCACTTATGCGTACCCCTTACAGACCTCTTAGGAAAGGTGAGGTCCACACCAGACAGTTTAAGGTTAAAGTTATGGGGGTTTGAGGATGTAACAACAGAGTAGGGTAGTGCATTCCAGGCATTGACCACTCTGTTGCTGAAGTCATATTTTCTGCAATCGAGTTTGGAGCAGTTTACCTTGAGCTTTTATCTATTGCAGGGATGTCCAAACTTGGGAACTTTAAGGCTTATGGACTTCAACTCCCAGAATTCCCCAGCCAGCATAGCTGGCTGGGGAATTCTGGGAGTTGAAGTCCACAAGTCTTAAAGTTCCCAAGTTTGGACATCCCTGATCTATTGTTTGCCCCTGTATTATTGCAGTTGAAGCTGAGGTAGTCATTGACAGGTAGGACGTTGTAGCAGACAATTTTGTGTACTCTCATGTCAGTGGTGGGATTCAAAAAAATTTACTACCGGTTCTGTAGGCATGGCTTGGTGGGCATGGCAGGGGAAGGATACTGCAAAATGCCCATTTCCTCCCAATCAGTTGGGACTCGGGAGGCAGGGCCAGTTAGAGGTGGTATTTACCAGTTATCTGAACTACTCAAAATTTCCCCTACCAGTTCTGCAGAATTCTACCTTTGTCTCATTTTGTGTGTGTGTGTGTGTGTGTGTGTGTGTGTGTGCGCGCGCGCGCGCATGTCTTGGGTTTTTGAGCTGATAAATAAATAAATCAGGGAGACAGATAGATCTATTTCGAGCTATTTAGCTCTCATCAGCTAGCTTACTGGGATTCGAACCAGGGAAGTATTACATGTGGAGCAGTTGTAATTGCCTCTAGACCAACTGGTTCTATCCTGATCAGCTGAGACAGGAAGATAAATATATGCTTGTGTCACAACACCCTGTTTAGCCCCAAATAAGGGACAAAGCATACTGCCTTCCTTTCTGCCTTTTGGCTCATCACCAGAGACCATCTAGACAGAAAGCTATTAATTTTGTTGTGTAATTTTTTATATGTGTGTTGGGTTTTTGAGCTGATAAATAAATAAAGCAGGGAGACTAGGATAGATCTATCTTGAGCTATTTAGTTCTCATCAGCTAGCCATACCCTTAGAGGCAATTGTCTAGAGGCAAGTACAACTGCCTCACGTGTAACACTTCCCTGGTTTGAATCCCAGATCTATCCTAGTCTTCCTGATTTATTTATTGATCAGCTCAAAAACCTAACACACATATAAAAAAAAGTGCACAATGGAACTCATAGCTTTCTGTCTAGATGGTCTCTGGTGATGAGCCGAAAGGCAGAAAAGGAAAGCAGTATGCTTCCTCCCTTAATTGGGGCTTAACAGGGTGTTGTGACACAAGTATGTACTTATCCTCCTGTCAGCTGATCAGGAAGAGAACCTGGTGGCCCCGCCCGCTGGGGGCCAGGAAGGAGAAAAAGAAGATACAATTGCCAAGAGACTTAGATCAAAAAAATAACTTTGCTTTTTTATTAACATAGTATAACCTTTTTATCTGGATGTTTGTACACGACTGCCAGCATAGAATTGAGAATTTAGGATGTATGCACTTATTTTCACCTCGTAATATTTTTGAAAAATGTTTTTTTAATGTTTTATTATGAAGTCCTGGAAGGGCCAATGATCCCGACGCGAAAGTTCTCAAAATGTTTCTGTATCCCTTACCCTATCCTTTTGGAAAATTGTAAAAACCCAATAAAACTTTTTCAATATAAAAAAAAGAACCTGGTGGCTTAGTGGCTAAGGCTTCTGCCTAATATGTAATACAGCCCCGGTTCGAATCCCAGTAAGGGTATGGCTAGCTGATGAGAGCTAAAAAGCTCAAAATAGATCTATCCTAGTCTCCCTGATTTATTTATTGATCAGCTCTCTCTATTTATATCTATATCTATATCTGTATCTGTATCTGTATCTATATCTATATCTATATCTATATCTATATCTATATCTATATCTATCTATATGTAATTGTTTATATTAGGTATTTATTGATCAGCTCATAAAACTAACACACACACACACACACACTATGTGTGTGTGTGTGTGTGTGTGTGTGTGTGTGTGTGTGTTTTCGTAGATTTCCACGGGTGTAGGTATGCTGGCATAGCTGGCTTCGGGGATTTTCTCGTGTATAAGGCATAGAAATGTTATTGCAACGTTTCGACAAGATCTCACTTGTCATCATCAGGCAGGCTTCTCCCGAAGCCAGCTATGCCAGCATATATATATATGCATTTGTACTGATAAATAAATAAATAAATAAAGGGAGAATTATTTATCTATCAGTACAAATGCACACATAATGGTTTCCTGCCTGGAAGGCTCCTAGGTTGGAGCTGAAAGGCAAAATGGGTAGCAGTACGCTTTCCTTCCTCCCATATTTGGGCATACCAGGTGCTCTGACATAAACATTGATATATATATGTATATATTCCAAATATATATTGTAAAAATAGCATATTAGCTGATGTCATTCTTGGTGCTGTAGACATTTTAACAAAGAAAATAAATTAATTAATCCTTTTCTACTGCTATAATGCCAACACAACCTTGAAATTAATTAATTAAAAGAGAGAAGAATCATGCATTGTTAAAGATCCATTTTGGCAACAACAACAACAAAAAAGAACCCTTCTTGAAATAATAGCTATTTATACTGTAGAACATGGAATCTTCTTTATGAAACAACCTATTATGTGAAAAGAGACCGTCCAGTTTCAAAGGCATTATACACAAGTTCGACTAGCAGCAATATTTAACAGAGTCCTTTTGTCTAACGCTCTCTAAATTGCAATTTGCTTTCATAAACTGAAAGAGAATTTTATTCCTCTGAGGGTTCCCCCCCTCCCTTTTTTTTTTCTATGGAGGAAGGGAAGAAAAGAAGAGAAATCAGATCTAGGTTGTCAAACTAAATGAGCTTTTTAACCACCCAGGATATTATAATAAGAAAATGAAGCTATTTAAATTCACTTACTTTTATTTATTTATTTTCTCTCGTCCTCTTACAATCCCACCATGCTACAATACTCCAATAGGCAAGCTTCTTTGAAGGCTATTCCAGAAGATAATTGAGTGAGATATAAGTTATGCATCTACCGCAAATGTGACAGTGCTACACAAAAAGGTCAATTATCTCTTGGCAAGAACTGCTTCAAAGAAATAGGCTGGTACTACTATTACAATAAACAGGTTTAATTTATTTGTTGTTTCCGTTATTCCGATATCACTAACATTTTCCCCCATATTTGTGTCCCTTCAACTTAATTTGTTTGTTTCTTGCTAGAATGTAGGGGTTCCTATAAATAGTACCAAATTAGGATTTCTTCTACATCACACAGAATTGTTTTCAAGGTACAAAAATCTCAAGGGGAATCCAGATCCAGCAATGTTGACCAAAAGTAATACAGCAGAGGATGTTGTTGACTTCCAACAGCTATATAGAAAATAACATTTTGTGCATGGATGATTAAGAGGCAGAAAGCTGAACTTATCAAAGTCATTTCCTCTAAATAATTATTAATGAGACTCAGCAGGCTTCCTTATTATTTAACTGCAGAAACCATATTAGTAAGCCTCAGTGGAACCAGAGGCTAAAATTCATCAGCCTTATATATCCACACAAACTGCTTTTCCATCAAAAATAAGATTCTTATTTCAATTTATAGCTAGTCTTACTGCCTACAGCCCAACACAGCTCACAACAATTAAAATGCAGTGTAAAATGGCCAGATTCAGCATGAGAAGAGAGCATATAACTGCTGCTTCCACTCTGTTTCAGTAAGAGCAGGTGTTGAAATGGTGGAAATGGAGTTTTTCTAGACAAACAGTTGTCACTTGGATCCAATTCCAGGTGCAATACAAAGGTGCCAGGATCCTACCTATCAGCAGTGGCATTCCAAATCCTTTCCTACCAGTTCTAGGAGAATGTGCTTCACAGGCACACTCACACATGCAGCACGCAAAGACTGCCCTCGGTGTCAGCGCTGGTGAGCTGAGCTGTTGTTTAGCTCAACTGAGGTTTGGCAGTCCACTCTGCCACCCGAATCAGCTGGGCTAAAAAACAAGGGAATATAGGACAGGGAACTGCAGGTGTGGGAGGGCGGGGCCAACTAGAGGTGGTATTTGCCTGTTCCCTGAACTACTCAAAATTTCTGCTACCTATCTGAACCAGCTGAATACCACCTCTGCTACTTATCACTCCTATGTAAGAGTATATATGCTAAGTCCTTTCTCCCTTTTGTGGTGACTCCAAATTTCCACATTCCCTGAGCAGGGTCTATTCTTTCCTAATACTTACTTCATGGATCTGATCCTTAACAAAGAAAGACTATTTGTTCCCTCAGTCTATGTTATTTGTTCTAATGGCAAAGGCTGTAACGTTTCAAGGGTCTTTCTTATCACCTATCTCCGGAGGCTTTTCACTAAAAATGGAGAGGGTTGAACTGGGGCCAATTCAAATATTCTCTGTTATTTTTAGATGCATTCTTTCAGGCAAGTTCAGAATGTGTGGAGAATCAAGTCTCTTTCATTCTTTGCTGCAGGATTTGACTTTCTTAACTTAGAGGTCTAGGGTCTGAGAAAGAAAACTTTCATGGCAAATATAGTCTTATTCGGGTATTAGGAAATAGAATAATACTGTGCTGAAAGCTGCCATACAATTTCTCAAGTATTTTCTTTCCCTAAAAAGAAAGCTTCTCTTTTATCTACTTTCCTCTCAGGATTCTTGAAAGTTTCTTTTGACAGGCTTTTGTTGACAGAAGGGCTACTGCTCGTGTTGTTGTTTTTATACCCATCATTCCAGACTAAAAACATCTAATGGAAGAATGTCCCTCTTGAGTCCTCCTTTGGAATTTAACTGAAACATGAGAAGTCAGGGAAACCAGAGACCATCAGAGAGAGGATTGTACAAAGGCAGGACATTCACATTCATCCTTTGGTCATCTCATGAAAGGACATTTCCTCTCCTATGAGAATTTTGCCTAAATTCTCTCTTGCTTTAAAACAAATTCTGTAGCACATTTCTCTTTCGTTATGTTGGATTTGAACTGTGAGGAACAAATTAGGAGCATTTAGTGCTTTGCATGAAATGGTAGGACATCGGTATATAGCCTTTGAAAAATACAAAAATATAAAGATAAAGGTTCCCCTTGCACATATGTGCTAGTCATTTCTGACTCTAGAGGGTGGTGCTCATCTCTGTTTCAAAGCTGAAGAGCCAGCGCTGTCTGAAGACATCTCCATGGTCGGTGGCCGGTATGATTAAATGCCAAAGGTGAACGGAACGCTGTTACCTTTCTACCAAAGGTGGTTCCTATTTTTCTACTTGCATTTTTACATGCTTTCGAACTGCTAGGTTGGCAGAAGCTGGGACAAGTAACAGAAGCTCACTCTGTTACACGGCACTGGGGATTCAAACCGCTAAACTGCCGACCTTCTGATCAACAAGCTCAGCATCTTAGCCACTGAGTCACTTTGCATGACACATGCTTTCAGAAGTGAGTGGACACATCTTCTAAAGCAGTCACATCAGCCGTTCAATCCATAGGATCATTCAAGGAAAAATATTTCATATATGTTCCCATGGATTGAGAAGCATGTCTTTCAAGATTTTGCAGTCTTGCTAAATAAAATACATAGAAGGGCAAGAGACACATTGTCCAACCAAATGCATTCAGCTTTCTATCTTTTAAGCTGACAGGGGACATCCATTGTAGAATAGTGTAGAGCTGGAAGTCATTTCCGACTCTAGAGGGAAGTCTTCTAGTCCAGGCCCCTGCTCAAACAGGAGACCGTGATCCATTTCAGACAAATGGCTGTCCAGTCTCTTCTTAAAAACTTCCAGTGATGAAGCAGCCACAACTTTTGAAGGCAAGCTTCTCCGCTGGTTAATTTTTCTCATGTCAATGACTTCTTCAGCGTCAACCTCAATAACACACTGACAAACAATAGATACAAACTCAAGGTAAACTGCTCCAAACTCAATTGCAGAAAATACAACTTTAGCAACAGAGTGTTCATCGCCTGGAATGCTCTACCTGACTCCGTTGTTACATCCTCAAACCCCCAGAGCTTCAACCTTAAACTGTCTACTGTGGACCTCACCTCATTCCTAAAAAGTCCATAAAGGTGGGGGGGGGGGTGCATACACCAGCATGCATATTGTCCCCATTTATTTGTACTCATTTCCTTTGCTCATGTCCATGCTTATACTTATACCTGTTATTTTGTACATGTTTGACAAACTAGATAAATAAAAATAAATATTAGCAACTTTCTCCTTAATTCCAGGTTGCTTCTCTTCTTGATGAGTTTCCATCCATTGTTTCTTGTCCTGCCCTCTGGTGCTTTGGAAAATAAATTAACCTCCTCTTCTTTGTGGCAGCCCCTCAAATACTGGAATACTGCTATCATGTCACCCCTATGTCTTGTTTTCTCTAGACTAGCCAAACCTAACTACTGCAACCATTCTTCATATATTTTAGTCTCCAGGACTTAAAGCATCTTTGTTGCTCTTCTCTGTACTTTTTCCAAAGTCTCAACATCTTTTTTGTAGTGTGGTGACCAAAACTGTATGCAGTATTCTAAGTATGGCCTTACTAAGGTTTTATAAAGTGGTACTAATACTTCATGTGGTTTTTATCCAGAAAGGAACTGGATTAATACACCTGAATACACTTAGGATAGCTGCAGGACTGGAAACCCTCACGTGGGGTTCTTTCTCTTGTGGAAGATAGACTGTTCCAGTTCCTGATAAACACATAGAAATAATAAGATAAAAGTAGAACATACCCAGTTACCCATTCACCTCCTTTCCCAAGCCAAGAAATAAGAATCATGATATCTCTGGAGATTTTTCTGTTGAAATCTATCTCAGGATAACAGAAATCTATTCATCCAATAATTAAGATTCTTTCTTTAATAAATGGTTTTTTGCTGATCAATGGACTAGAAGCAGCATATCTCAAAGATCTGTAAGGTTTTGAAAACATGTAGTCAGCAATACAGATGCTGGACCCCACCAAAGACCCATAGAAATCACATGCAACTCAGTTAATGCTAGGCTACCAGAACTAAAATTGTAGGTTATTGAGGCCATTTGGATCTTTTTAAAGTAGCAACATCTCATGAATTGTGGAAGTTATTTTTTTATATGAGCAAATTGGCTGGGGGTAAAAAGAAACCTGCTTGAATTAAAAAAATGATTTACAAGATATTAGCTATTGGAGGTTATTGTTATTATTTAACTCTGAGAATGTAGTTATAAAAGTAATGAAATATTCTCTGATCTGTCCTAAATTAAACTTGTATGCTCCTGCAAGCAAACTATCATAAGTAGAGTTACCTGATTTGAGTTGCAAAAATTCAAACAACCACTTAAGTTAAGCTGTCTGTATCTCTTTGGTCCTATTTAGTGTACACAGATCTGATGGTTAGCACAGATCTGACGGTTTTTAACATTTCTCATTCTTTTCGTGTTTTGCTTTAAATGGTGATTCATGAAACATATAAGTTCGCATTTTTCATTTTCTGCAAAATCTGTTCTTGGGTGATGCAGCAAGGCTCAACTTGGTACTTGGCTAAGATGAAGACATGCAAGAGACATAGGTCTGACATCTAAATTATAACTTCTCTTGTGTTACCTTTAGTCGCATCATAACTAAGCTTTTGCTTGAAGTCTACCTTCCTTCAACCCACAATTCTAGAATCAAGGAACTGAATTTTAGTTTAGTCATACCTTTAGTAAAACTACAAAATCGCTGGATTTAATTTAGCCATAAGTTCTCTTGACTTTAAAATAGCCTAGTAAGATCAATGTGACTTACATTTAATACAACTAACATACAGTTACATCTTTTTGATTCTACTATGTCTGCTAAAAATATGACATATAGTAAAATATTCTTAAACTAAGTCTGGCTTAAATGCTTTCCTAGTTGACAATAATGCATATTTTTTCATAGAAATCAAATGCTTGAAATATTTGATTAATATCTAACCTAAATACTAATATCTGAATTAGTATCTGAATGTGAATGTAAATTATAAGTTAGTGTCAAATGTATAACCTCATTTTAAAGTACAATGTATAATTTGAGAAATAATAATTTTAAATCATACCATTTTTAAAGGAATTCTTAATATAACTGATTTTAATAGTAATAATAGAAAAGAGAACTATAATTGGAAAGAATATATTTAAGGTTTTCATTTCATTCTAACCATGGCAGAAAAATCCCCACTAAATATTTTTAGAGGGCACATTTTCATGATGCAGCCTTCAGCTCATGACCAACTTTAAAAAACAGCCTAAATTTGTCTTCTGAGCTCCTGAAGAGAGAAGGGAAAATGACCTTGGCAGAGATATAGAAAATGTGCTGCCTGAGCAGATATGGCAGAAGCATTTTTTAAGTAAAGAATAAGATAACATTCAGAAGTCATCTCTTTAATTCACTGAAATATAATAAAGAAGAGTTAAAGTGCAATCAGAACTTGCAAGGCTAATGTCAGCTTTAGGTAGTCCAGACCAGAAAATTAATTCCACTGGAAGGCTAAAACTCCTTTTATTGAGATTGGCTATAACAACAGAATCTTGCACACCTGATTGTGCTGTATCTCCTCCTCTTTCCTATCTCTGCCCTTAAATTGTCCCACAGTAAAATCTGTAATGAAAAGATCATTTGGTAGCTTAATTATTCAAGTAGATTAGAACTTGGCCATTAGACAGTACAAATTATCTCAACCTTTTTTTCTGCTGACTGAGGAATGCATATTAATACAGCTCTGAGGAAGAGCTCTTTGAATGTTTACCATGATTTTTTTTTAACATATTTATTTAAATATAGGAGCTGTCTGACTCCTGAACAACTAGCCTTAAATAAGAAAAAAAAGCATCATTTGCATTCAGAAAAACTACACTCTATGAACATAACTGACAAGGATTCCACAGTAATTCTACACTATGGTCTTGGAAAAAAGTGGAAGCCACTGGGAATTCAGGGAGAATGGGGAGACAAGATCATTCAGAACAGAATAGAATAACAGAGATGGAAGAGACCTTGGAAGTCTTTTAATTCAACCCCTGCTTAGGCAGGAAACCCTACACCACCACAGATAAATGGTTATCCAACATCTTCTTTAAAACTTCCAGTGTTGGAGCATTCACAACTTCTGGAGGCAAGCTGTTCCAATGATTAATTGTTCTAACTGTCAGGAAATTTCTCCTCAGTTCTAACTTGCTTCTCTCCTTGATTAGTTTCCACCTATTGCTTCTTGTTCTACCCTCAGGTGCCTTGGAGAATAGTTTGACTCCCTCTTCTTTGTGGCAGCCTCTGAGATATTGGAAGACTGCTATCGTGTCTCCCCTAGTCCTTCTTTTCATTAAACTAGACATACCCAGTTCCTGCAACCGTTCTTTATATGTTTTAGCCTCCAGTCCCTTAATCATCGTTGTTGCTCTTCTCTGCACTCTTTCTAGAGTCTCAACATATTTTTAACATTGTGGCAACAAAAACTGAATGCAGTATGCCAAGTGTGGCCCTGCCAAAAGAAGGTATACTTCCTAGGTCTCAATAAACAACATTGTGTGATTGAGGGATCTATGTTTCATTAGTGCTGACCAATCTTATCAGATAGGCAGAATCCAAGGGAGGTACAATATGTGGTCCCTCAAATAACCTGGCTCTATACCATGAAGAGTTTCTTTAGATGATAACATAGGCCATACTGTTTAGGACTGGTGGAAATTGTTGCCCAAAATATAGTAGAGCATCTGGTTGACTTCATAGCTTACAATAATTGATTTCTGGTCCTAGTATTGCTTATGTTCCAGGGTGTACTTTCAATTTGCAGAGAAAATTGAATCTGCATCTTTGAATGCTTTGGCTCATTCATGGCTCTATTGCTAATGCAGAAGAGTCAGAAGTTGATGAAAGAAGATGGAAAATGTTCCTTGGGGATCAGTCATTTGAAAACCATCCACGGAGCCTATTATTGGTGATCACCATTCACTGGTGATTGTTGTCTTACAACAAATATAAATAAAAATGTTCCATCCTGGAAATAAGGAATGGCCTCTAAAAAGATGAGAGCTTCCTTGGCACAAATCTCTGTATTTCAAAAGAGGTCATACTTTATGCTATTTGGTAAATGTAAAACAAGTCAAGGCCAGAGCACAAATTAAATATACGACACAGGAATCAGAACATAATGTTTTAAAAATATAAAATATAGCCCCATGATACTCCATTGTATAATTGACTTTTAGTGTTCACTGTTGGGCAATAAAATTAACAGCTATATTTAAATCAGTTCCCTAACACACACCAATGTGCTATAAACTGAAGTGTGCATAAAATAGATTCTAAACAGGGAAAAGGGAAAAGAAACACTGAGTGAGTTCCTCCAGGCTACGTATGTACCTAAACACAAATAGCAATTTGACAGTACACTTCCCATGCTTTGAAAGGAAATGGTAAAAGCAAACATGCTCTCACTTAGATCAAAGTGGGCCTTGTATAATGAAACAATTCACAGGGTTCAGACACAAGTTTCCCCACCACTGAGTTAAAGTGCTGTCTGTTTGACCTTCAGTCAGCAGAAAACTGGCATGCAAAATGCTTTCCCCACTTCCAATCCCTTTCTTCCACCTATTGTCTCAGTTCCCAGTCGCTGCCAGTTGCCTGATCTCCCTCTAAGATACTGGATGACAAAGCTGAGCAGATTTCATACATCTTGAGGCTGAAGTTGGACAATGTCAGATGGAAGGGATGCCAACACTCATTGGGGAAGGAGCTGTGGAAGGTAATATTGCTTGCCAGCTCTCTTTGCTGGCCCTGGTTGCTGTTGAACTTGCTAGGTGGAGCTTCTCTGCCCAGAGATTTCATGAGAAATACTGTTGTGCCGGGTTGGTAGGGTTGCTGTTTGCTGTGGGTCAACCTATTTGTCCTCAGGAATAAAAATTGGGAGATGGCCTGCATTCTAACAGAAAGAATTGCTCTTTTGTGTTGGTTTTTATTAATTGTTTCATGTTAAGTGGGAGTGGAAAATTGAGTTTGGCTTGGGAGCAAACATTAATGTAGCTATGATGAGAGACTGCAGGCTGGCACTTTTAATGAAATATAAATGGACTGGTGGCCAACCAGCCTTTTTTCAGTCTGAAATCCAACAAGGAAGCCAAGATGACAGCAATGGTGGACCCACAACATAAACTCCCTGCTATTTTTAATGACAGGTTGGTCATTAGTAAAAGATCTCTTATCCAGGATTCAGTCAACACTGATCTGGTAGAGAGAGAAGGGAAGAGTTAATCTCTCCTGGTTTTCCCCTCCACATCATCAGTGGCCTAAGTCTGGAGGGGAGGGGCTGTAAATCTATGAGATCTCCAGCTCACTGAACAGAACTTCATCTGATGGTCTGACCACTTCTAATGTTTGTTCCTGTGCTTAAGTGGCCGAGTCAATGGAGGGATACTTTTAGTGTACCATCTGCTTCACTGCACAGCAATCTAGCCTCCTGCTAGCCAGAGCGATTTCTGCGATAACATTGGATAACACTAGATTTTAATGTTCATGGTGATATTACCCAGCCAGGAAAGTTCATAATTTCACGTTCCCAAGAGGACCATAGATACATGCCAAAGGCTATGTAGTCCAATGCATACATTGAAGTTAGCGTTTTTTTCTGTTCATACTGGCAGACTTAAAGTGAAACAACTTTCTGTAACTCCCACATCATAGGCAGATCCCTCTCTGGTCAGTCTGAGGCTGACAGCTGCTATTAACATTTGAGAAGTGGAGAAACAGTTAAAATAGTGTGAGCCCATCCAAAGATATAACATAAGACTAAAACATATGTAGAACGTTTACAGGAACTGGCCATGGCTAGTCTAGTGAAGAGAAGGACCAGCAGAGACATGATAGCAGTCTTCCAATATTTAAGGGGCTGCCACAGGGGGTCAAGCTATTTTCCAAAGCACCTGAAGGCCAGACAAGGAATAATGGATGGAACCTTATCAAGGAGAGATTCAACCTAGAAATAAGGAGAAATTTTCTGACAGTGAGAACAGTCAACCAATGGAATAGCTTGTCTTCAGAAATTGTGGGAGCTTCATCACTTGAGATTTTCAAGAAGAAATTGGGCTGCAATCTGTCAGGAATGATGTAGTGTCTCCTGCTTAAGCAGGAGACCCTACCAACTCTGTTAATCCATTATCTGTTAAAGATGGATCTGAATGACTTTCTTAATGTTTTGGGGAAATAGTCCATCTTGTCTTTGGATGATATTCTTGAAAGCATAATTGATCTTTGCTGTAAGAAGATGGCCAGACAAATAATCCTATTGCTTCTCATTTCATTCAGTTCATTTCATTTATTAAACTTATATACCGCTCCCTTTCCCAAAAGGGACTCAGGGCAGTGCACAGGAAATTAAAAACATATATAAACATGACAATGTACAAAATTTAAAATCAAATTAAATTATTAACCCTGTGCTAAAATTTACAATAAATTAAAACTATTTCCCTAAAAACCAATTAAAAGAATTTAATTCAGGCTAAAGGCTAGGTAGAGTTAGGCCAGGCCGGCCTGTTGGAAAAAATAAGTCTTGAGTTTCTGGCAGAAAGAACGGAGGTCCGTCGTCATTCTAAGTTTGGGGGGTAGGTCGTTCCAGAGGGTTGGGCCCACCACAAAGAAGGCCCTTCCCCTGGCCATCGCCCGCTGGCATTGCTAGTGGACGGCACCCGGAGAAGTCCCTCTCTGTGGCAGCGAATTGGCCGCAGGGATGTATGGGGTAGGATGCGATCCCATAGATAACTAGGTCCCGTGCCATGGAGCGCTTTAAAGATGATAATCAACACCTTGAAGCGCACCCGAAAGGCCACAGGCAGCCAGTGCAGCTCACGCAAGAGCAGTGTTACATGGGAGCACCTAGGAGCTCCCATAATTGCTCGCGCGGCTGCATTCTGGACTAGCTGCAGCCTTCAGGTGCACCTCAAGGGGAGCCCCATGTAGAGAGCATTACAGTAGTCTAAACGGGATGTCACGAGTGCATGAGTGACTGTGCGAAGGGCGTCCCGGTCCAATAAGGGCCGCAATTGATGGACCAGGCAAACCTGGTAGAACGCCCCCCTGGCCACGGCCGTCAAATGGTCTTCTAACGACAGCCTGGTATCCAGGAGGACGCCTAAGTTGCGTGCCCTGTCCACGGGGGCTAGATGTTTGCCCCCTATGGCCAGTGATGGCATCATCTGGTTGTACCGGGATGCCGGAAACCACAGCCACTCGGTCTTGGACGGGTTGAGTCTGAGTCTGTTCCTTCCCATCCAGATCCGCACGGCTTCCAGACACCGGGACATCACTTCGACGGCATCGTTGGGGTGGTTTGGGGTAGAGATGTACAGCTGAGTATCATCAGCGTACAGATGGTACTCTACCCCAAAACCACAGAGGTAGGAGGAGAACCACCGTAAAACGGTGCCTCTCACCCCCAACCCCTCCAGTCAATGCAATAGGATACCATGGTCGATGGTATCAAAAGCCACCGAGAGATCTAATAGGACAAGGATGGAGGAACAACCCCCATCTCTGGCCCTCCAGAGATCATCCACCAATGCGACCAATGCCATCTCGGTGCTGTGCCCGGACTGGAAGCCGGACTGGCGCGGGTCCAGATAATCAATTTCCTTCAGGTGACGGGGAAATTGTTGCACCACCATACTCTCTACAACCTTCACCAAAAAGTGAAGGTTGGAGACCGGACGGTAATTTACCAACAATGCTGGGTCCAGGTAAGGCTTCTTGAGGACGGGCCTCACCGCCCCCTCTTTCAAGACGGTCGGCAAGAACCCCTCACTCAAAGAAGCATTCACAACTTCCTGGAGCCAGTCTCGTGAGACCTCCCAGGATGCCAGTACAAGCCAGGAGGGACACAGGTCCAATAAACATGTGGTGGCTCACAGTCGCCCACGTAACCTGTCCATATCGTCAGAAGTAACAGAGTTAAACTCCTCCCACAAAGATGTTTCAAGACCTGCGTCCGATAATCCCTCCAGACCACTATCGGTGGAGGCCATTCAGATGGATCTGAATGACTTTCTTAATGTTTTGGGGAAATAGTCCATCTTGTCTTTGGATGATATTCTTGAAAACATAATTGATCTTTGCTGTAAGAAGATGGCCAGACAAATAATCCTATTGCTTCTAAATCTGCCTTTTCCTTACAATAGGACTCTATCTTCTCTCCTATGTTTTTTAAAAGCTACATGAATCTACTGAGGGAAGCTCATGAAGATATTTGGATTAAAATACCATCCAGAACTCAAGGTCAGCCAACCCAGTTTCTCCTTACTTTCTAACACCACAGAAGAAATCAGTACCTGATTTGTTTTAAAACTGCCTATTTTTGATAATGGAGTAAGTGTGAGATGTGGTTGCAAGAGTTACATCTTCACATTCATGTGGAATGGTTCTCCGTTGTTCAGGGATTTGCTAGACTTGCTGGGAATCCAGTCTATATTGTTTGTTGTCTGTATGCTAACACATTTATAATATTTAATATTAAAATTTTGGAAGTTGTGTGGTTATTTTAAATTAGTAAGGTTTTGGACACAAGGCAGAAAAAGAGCTAGAATTAAACCCAGAAAAAGAAATACACTATCTATAAAAGATAGTCAAGGCCATGGTTGTTCCAGTTGCAATGTATAGCTGTGAAAGCTGGACCATAAGAAAGCCTGAGTTCCAAAGAATTGAGGCCTTTGAACTATGGTACTGGAGAAGACTCCTGCAAGTCCCTTGGACTGCAAAACGATCAAACCAGTCAGTCCTAGTGGAGATCAACCCTGACTTCTCTTTAGAAGGTCAGATCCTGAAGATGAAACTCAAATACTTTGGCCACCTAATGAGAAGGAAGGACTCACTGGAGAAGAGCTTAATGCTGGGAAAGATTGAGGGCAAAAGAAGAAGGGGAGGACAGAAAATGAAGTGGCTGGATGGAGTCACCGAAGCGATAGGTGTGAGTTTAAATGGACTCCAGAGGATGGTAGAGTACAGGAAGGCCTGGAGGAAGGTCCCTTCCAACTTTGTTAATCTGTTAACATTGCCCAGGGGGTCACAATGGGTCGGACATGACTTCGCAACTAACGACAACAGCAATCTATAAGAAGAAAGGTAGATGTAAATCCTGTTTAGATAAAGCTGCTTTCCCCAAAAAAAGAACCGTTTGGAAATATTCTTTGGCCCCAAGTCTCATTCTATTTGGAGGAAGTGACTGTGCTAAGTAGAATACCTAAACACTCTTAGCTAGCCAATTAGAATGTATGGCTACTGTATACCCTCTGACTACAATGCTGCTTGACTACAGCAATGGGGCTATACTTGGAAAGTATCCAAGCGCTTTTAACTCTTAATTATTTTAGTGATTGCTTTTAAGTTTAGTTTTAAAATTAATTTTAATTGCATTCAATTTCTTATATTTATACTGTGTAATTTTTTTATTGCTGGAAACAACAGTGGAAATTTGAATAAACAGAAAGGCAGAATATGCATTGAATTAATTTTGAAAGAAGGAAATATTACATATAAGATTGAAAAAGGCTGTCTTGCTCATGGACTGTGATAAAGTGAAGGCAACATTAGAGATACATTCATCCAAATTACTATTTATAGTGTTTTGTATACTACTTCTCATTAAAAGAACTTCCAAAACAATTTACACCCCAAATTTCAATTACCTCTAAAACTCAATAGGTTAATGTGCAATGTATACATTAAGACTTACTAAAGAATTCAAAACAGATTCATTAAGATGTTAATATTAAATCAGTAACAGGAAATAATAGCAACATTAATACATTATTAAAAGTATAGGGGAATAAAAGTATTTTTGCTTGGCCTCACAAAGAATAAAATAGTGCCAGGCATACTTCACTGGAGAGGGCAATGTCAATGGCAGAAAGATCAACACACATTTCAAACGCTCCCACCCCTTCATTGTCTGTAGAAATGGAACTAAGTTGAAACATTCCGTAAGGTTTGTTAGAATCTCTGAAGTAGAAGAAAAGCCACTTCAAGTTGGAAAACCTCTTCAGAAAGTTCTGAAGCTCTTCAAAACCACCCAATGTTACTTGCCTCAATAAAAGCTCCACAATGATTTGCAAGCTTGCATTGAAGGTATGTCTCAACTAATGCTTTAATGACTCAAACCACCCATTCATACAGCTCAATTATCTTTGAATGGTAAGGGTTATGATTATTAATATTATTTCAATGTATTGGTCATCCAACCCCACTGGACTCCAGACGGCGATGAATGCTTGAATCCTTATTTGCTTCTAGGAGGGATACATGAAGACCATTTTGCAAAGATAGAATGAGTCCCTTTTATATCCCAAATGGCCTTCAGGATTGTCATTCCAAAGCTATACTGATCTCTTCTCTTTACCTTGGAGGTGAAGGCAGCATGGCTGTACTTATTACAATAGAACAGAACCTCTATGCTGGTTCTTTTATGTCATATCTCTTTTGATTCTACAGCAGGGTTGTCAAACTCGTGGCCCATGGGCCAGATGCATCGCATGCTGGCCACACCCACACCCATTTTAGAGAAGGGAGAAAAGTCCTGATACGTCACCTGATGACACGAGTTTGGCACACCTGTCCTACAGTACCAACTTCTATTGCAGAATTATTAAAAAGTAAAATTTTATATTAGAAGCAGACCTAGCTATCTGCGGGATCTCATCCTGCCCTATACATCCCTGCGGCCGATTCGCTCCCACAGAGAGGGACTTCTCCGGGTGCCGTCCACTAGGCTATGCCAGCGGGCGACGCCCAGGGGAAGGGCCTTCTCTGTGGTGGGCCCGACCCTCTGGAACGACCTTCCCCCCGAAATTAGAACAACCATGGACCTTCGCTCCTTCCGGCAGAAACTAAAAACACATTTCTTCTGCTTGGCCAGCCTAGGGTAATTTAAATTGTTTTAAATTGTTTTTAGGGGTTTTTATGGATAGTTTTAGTTTTATATGGGTTTTTAGCGCAGGGTCAGTTTAATTCATTTTTAACTTTGTATTGTCTGTGGTTTTTAATTGTATTTTTTAATTCCCTGTGCCCCGCCTCGAGTCCCTTCGGGGAGAGAGAGCGGGTTATAAATTAAAAATTATTATTATTATTATATTACATACTTGGCATTATTATTATTAGCATATGGTGCTGTTACAGAAGTCAGGAGACTATAATGCAATTGCAGAGGTACCAGCTCTGTTATAGGAGATACTTTCAGGCTTCTCAAGGAAGGTGAACTAACTTCACAACAGAGAGAAAGATGAGCTGCTCTTCCTGCAACAGCATCCAAGGCCCTCTCTCTTCCTGGAGCTGTCTCCAGGAAGAGAACAGGGCAACCAGGAAGATTATGAGCTATCAGGAATCTGCCTGCGTGCAAAGAGCACCAGCTCATCTCCCCACCAAAGTGGTATCTATCCATCTACTTGCATAGAATATGCTTTTGAACTGTTAAGTGGACACAAGCTTAGGTGAGTGACAAGAGCTCATCCTGTCACAGTGCATAGACTGAAAGAGCTGAGACCATCTACACAGTCATTAAGCCACTCAGCCACCATGCCTCTTATACTAGGCATTTAAGGACTTCTGTAAAAAGTCTTTATTGTAGAAGAATAAATGAGGCCTTCATGAAATAATTCAAATAACTGCTATATAGCATAGACAGGCATTTATTTATAATGAAATCAAATATTTTATTTTTATTACTTTTCTTCTGTCCACATAGTATTATAAAGTTGAAATTACTCTATTTTGGGTGGAAGGGATGGTTTCTACTTGTTACTTATTTTGGTAGTAGACTAGTCTGGTTCAGCCTGTTTGCTTCTGATCTTGTGGGAACTGTCTCCACAATTAGTGTGCAAAAGGTACATTATCACTGTAGAAGTTTCACGTCATAGACGTGATTACAAAGAAAGTAAACTGGAAAGGCCAGAGGTAAATGCGCAGTTCAGATCAAGATAAAGACAAAATTTGGAATAAATAGTAAATAATATGTTGTCATAGGTAACCAAATATCAAGTCAAAATATATCACTCTAAGAAAAATAATATAAAGAAACACACAGAGGTAAGGAAGTCAGGCTGAAACAAGAAGTTATATAAGTCTGTTACAAGAAGTAACAGACTCAAGCTCAACCCGTCCAAGACTGAGTGGCTGTGGCTACCGGTGCCCCAGTTCAACCAGCTGATTCCATCACTGGCCATTGGGGGCGAACATCTGGCCCCCGTGGATCGGGCACGCAACTTGGGCGTCCTCCTAGATGCCCAGCTGTCAATGGATGACCATTTGACAGCCATGGCAAGGGGGGCGTTTCACCAGGTTCGCCTGGTGCGCCAGTTGCCTTCCCCTATTGGACCGGGACGACCTTCACACAGTCACTCATGCGCTTGTGATGTCCCGTCTAGACTACTGTAACGCTATCTACATGGGGCTCCCCTTGAGATGCACCCGAAGGCTGCAGCTGGTCAAGAATGTGGCCGTGCGGGCAGTTCTGGGAGTCACTAGATACACCCACATAACAACACTCCTGCGCGGGCTTCACTGGCTGCCTGTGGCCTTTCGGGTGCGTTTCAAGGTATTGGTTATTATCTTCAAAGCGCTCCATGGCACAGGACCTAGTTATTTGCGGGATCGTGTCCTACCCCATACATCCCTTCGGCTGATTCGCTCTCACAGAGAGGGACTTCTCTGGGTGCCGTCCACTAGACAATGCCAGCGGGCGACGCCCAGGGGAAGGGCCTTCTCTGTGGTGGGCCCGACCCTCTGGAATGACCTTCCCCCTGACATTAGAACGACCACGGACCTCCGCTCCTTCCGCCAGAAACTCAAAACCCACCTGTTTCAACTAGCCGGCCTGGGCTAATTCCATGCTTCCCGCCTCAGTTTGTAATTTTAAATCATGGGATTAGGTTTTAAGGTTAAGTTTTTAATTTTTATAAATTTGTACAGGGGATTATTTAATTTGGTTTTAGTTTATATGTAATGTTGATGTCACTTTTTAATTTTTTACCTGTACACCGCCCCGAGTCCCTTTGGGGAGAGGGGGCGGTCTAGAAATCTAATAAAATCAAATCAAATCAAGTCTATCCAAATTTATATTGATTTCCATGATTACCTGCTCAATCTAGGCCAGGGATGGGCAAACTTTGAAATTTTAAGTCTGAAGGACTTCAGCTCCCAGAAGTCCTTCAGACCTAAGTCCTTCAGACTTAAAGTTACAAAGTTTGCTCACCCCTGATCTAGGCTGTTCAGCTCTCATAGCAACTCTAGCCTTTCATTAGGTGATTATACAAGCAAACAAGCTAGCATGCTAGTATATCCTTAAAATTTAGCATTGCTCTATTGATACAAGGTCTAAAGGTCTAATTACTTAACTCATATCCTTGTGTGGCCTTTTCTATTTCATCATCAAAATTTTTTGATTTTGTAAAATGTATGATACAATCCACACTGTGAAATGATTTTTATAAAACTTATGAAGTTAGTCACTCTGTGCAAGCTGAAGTGTTAATATGAATTTAAATTGCATCTTGCAATAAACCAAAAACAGATTTGTGTGACTTTTTTGCCATAAGTACATCCAATTTGTACAATGTAAAAAAAAAAAGCTGTACAATGCAAGGATTTATGTAATGAAGTCATCCACCTAATTCAAGGGCATGATCTAAATGATAACCATATATTAATAGTGAAGGAAAATAAATAAGCCTTTTTCATCTCTTTTCATAACAGGTAAAAATAAATGATTACTCTTATTGCTTCTTTCCGAAATGATTCTAACTGTATTACTTTTGAATACAAGTAAACAAATTGGATGTGTTGCATTAAATTAAAGGTATTCCAAGCACACTTCAAATTGATTCTATGGCTTCACCAATCATCGTCTACGTCTCTAAGAAATTTATATTGTATTTAATTTATTTATAAAGTAACCAGAAGTGATGAAACTTGGGGGTTTGCAGGTCTACCTTCTAATAATGATAATAGTTCATCAGGGGCTTTCTAATCACAGGAATTTAAGAACCTTTCTTTGCATCGAACTTCATTTGAAATATTATTTTTTTAAACAGCAAAGATATACATGTTTCCTGTGTAAAAGAAATCTTGCTCTCAAATTTAAATGTATATGTTTCTCTAACTGGCAGCATACTTGCCAAATTATGCCATTGTTTGCAATTTTCATAGATGCTATCAAAGAAGAAGATACATTGCTTTTTGCAAACTTAAATTTGCAAAGATGTTCTTCCCATAATGTTTCCAATAACAGGTAATAGTGACATTGATAGCAAATTTGACACTATCACCAGAGAAGAGTCAACTATATCTGCTGATAGCATCCATCTTGTCTAAAAGACTTTTGCTTCAACATACTTTTAATCTTTTTCCGTTGATACACCTCAACTGAGAAGGTTCTAGTCTGCTTATACATTTTCCATTTTTCTAATGAGCGAAATATTACTACTATTTATGGTATTCTCACGTAAGGCATAGAGCTATAGATCTAGCTTCAAATTCAAGCCTTGAGTCAAAGCAATCAATTTTCCAAAGGGCCAAATGGGCTAGATTTAAATGTTACAATTGGTGGGAGATATCTATCATTGAAGGGACACAGTGGCTCAGTGATGAAGATGCTGAGCTTGTCAAACTGAAAGGTCGGCAGTTCAGCGGTTCAAAACCCTAGTGCCACATAACGGAGTGAGCTCCCATTACTTGTCCCAGCTCCTGCCAACCTTGCAGTTTGAAAGCATGTAAAAATGCAAGTAGAAAAAATAGGGACCACCTTGGTGGGAAGATAAGAGCATTCTGTGCGCCTTTAGCATTTAGTCATGCCAGCCACATCACCATGGAGTTGTCTTCGGAAAGTGCTGGCTCTTTGGCTTTGAAACGGAGATAAGCACTGCCCCCTAGAGTCGGGAACAAGTAGCACATATGTGCAAGGGGAACCTTTACCTTTACCTATCTACCCTTGACATTCAACATGTTAATAAGAGGCAAAATGGTTGCCTGTTTGCTTCTTTCTTATTCCTAGCTTGCTTCTATATACAACTGTTTTTTTCTTGGTTAATTACTTTTCTCTCCTTCCTTTGTACCTCAGATTGTATTTGGGGTCTGATCAATTATTTTTCTCATTTCTTGATTCTACTCAGTTTCCTCTGCTTGTCCAGAGACAGCTTCCCATCTTTTAGCCTTTCCCTCTCTCTCTTTCTCTGAACGTAGCAGAATTCTGACTCAGCTCCAGGTGGGAAGATATTTAATTTCTCTAGTCCAACAGATTCATAGGAGGATAGCTGGTAACATGAAAAAAGTCCAGCTGGCATTTATCTTTCCCTCCAAATCAGGCAAACAAAAACAAGGATTCAGAGCTTTTCTTTAACAACAAAAATGCCTCAGATGCTTAGAGCAGCATGAGATTCTCCACAGAGGACATTTCTTATTCCCTATGATTCCAGGAATGTCCACCTAAGCAATAAATTTTCAAACTTAAGTCCTCCGTTTAACAGAGGGCCTTTTTAAAAAAAAGAATTTTAATTAAAAAGCCAAAGATGAAAAACAAGCCTTACAAAGTTGGTAGTTAAATGAATTAGAATTAAAGATAGTCCTTGACTTTCAACCACAACTGAGCCCAAAATTTCTGCTGCTGAGACATTCGTTAAGTGAACTTTGCCACTGTTGAAAGTTGAGGACCACCTGTATATCAATCAAGACATCCCTATCTCTATTCCGAAAAATGGTGCAGAATCTAAACTGGGACAACTGGTTAGGCTGAGTGCATAGCTGATCAGCATCATGCGGTTTCAAGCTAATTTTTCACGTAGTTTGGAACCAAGCTCATGCTAATGAGTGAAGGCATACATGTCCCAGGATAATGTTGCAGGATCCAATCTGGGTTGGTCACCAGGACCAGAGTTTTAGTCTTCCAAGCTTTCAGACTCATGCTAGATCACCACCCTCAGAGAACTTCTCCCTAGCAGAGTGTTGTGCTTTCAGCTATTATGTGTGTGGAATTTGTATGGTGCCTGGTTGTGTGTGGCTTTTTAGGTGTTGATGGGTGGCTAATAAGTCCTTGGCGGTTGTCTCCTTGTGGTGCGTGCTTCCTAAGTACTTGATAAGCTGGTGATAAATCAGCACTCCTGTTTACTGACAAGTGGCCCTTTTCCCAGTCTTCAATCAGTTCCCTGCCTGTTTTTGTACCTGCTGGTCCAACAATCTTAGTAGCTGCAAAATTGAATGTGTGTCCTTGTTCAATACTAATGAGCATGTGAGATATAAATGGTAAGTCAATAAAGTCCCTGGATGTAAGTGCCTAGTCATTCTTCCTGTGTATTTAAAGTAGCACTACCACAGATGTTTAAGAGATACTCACTGAAACAATAAGTCGTAGAAGAACCAACCTTCTTTTTACTTTATCTGCTATGCTTCAAACCATTAAGAAGATAGCTGACAGATGAATAGAGATATGGAACATTGAACCTTTTTTTAATGTCTCTTGGACATTGTATTTGCCTTCTTTTTACAATATTGGTGCTCTTTTCCAGCTCCACAAAGTAGCAACAAATATTGCGAATCATTGCATAGCTTTATTAGTTTGATATAAATTTTGCACTTAAACTGAGTTTGCGGTACGATGGACAGCAAACAAATTTAATAAATAATTGAAACTTAATTAATTATCTCATTCTTAAATCACCCACCTCCCTCACATAAAATTCCCTTCCAATTTAAATCTGCAGCAACAAAGGGCTTTTTGATAAAATGCCTGCCCAGCCTTACTCTTAAAGTCTCATTTTAAAAAAAAAAAAGTGATCTGTAGAAATATGGATAAAAATATCTTAGTAATTTACTTAATTTTGTCACAATCAAGCCAATCACGATTCCTGGCAACTACCTGAACAAGTCCCTGCAGTGACCTTGGCATCATTTTTTGGAAGTTGTTGCCCTCATCTTCTTCCTAGACCTGACTGGCTCAAAATAGGGTAAGTCCGCTGGCTTTTTACCTCAGGCAAGACAAGAACTTACAGTCTCCTGCTTTCTAGCCTGCTGCTTTCCACCACAACCCAGAATGGCTTTCATTCCAATCATTTACTGTCCTCTTTTGCCTTCCTCAGTTGCATCATGTGTGAAATTATTATTTTTCTCCCTCTGGAATTGTTAATTGACAACACAGCATAGAATTAAACAAATATACTTGCTCATTTGAGAGAGTGCCCTACAGACTACATTTTTTCTTTTTTGCATTACAGCAACATAGCAAGCCATTCTTATTTAATTAGTTAAACAAAGGTATTTGAAACCCAGTTTTGAAAGTAATTTAATTTGGGAGTTTGATAGCTGTGGACATATGACCTACAAATTGAGTTTTCTTTACAAACTGCCATCAAACCAGTCAAACAGAAATGACAGCTATAAAGGTATATCTTAGAGACCAAGAAATGGTTGATCAGATGGTAAATAGAGATACAAACATCACTTGAAATGCTTTTTCAAATGAATTCCACACTTAAGAACCAGTTTTTCTATTACTTCCATCATATACATATGCATATACCCTTGAGCACGTACACATGGAGAACTGATGCAAATATTACATGAAGGTCCTAGGCTCTACATTTAAGAAGGGGGTCAGTGGAGGCAGCATCCTTTTGATTCTGAGGAAGATAGAGACTAGGACTAAATAAATACGCGAAGGTTGTAGAGAGTGTGGTGGCACAACAATTTCCACGTCACCTGGAGGAAATTGATTATCTGGACCCGCGCCAGTCCAGCTTCCGGCCCGGACACAGCACTGAGATGGCATTGGTCGCATTGGTAGATGATCTCTGGAGGGCCAGAGATGGGGGTTGTTCCTCCATCCTGGTCCTATTAGACTCTTGGCGGCTTTTGATACCATCAACCATGGTATCCTATTGCATCAACTGGGGCGGTTGGGGGTGAGGGGCACCGTTTTACGGTGGTTCTCCTCCTACCTCTCCAATCAATCGCAATTTGTATTGGCAGGGAGGCTGAGGTCGACCTCGAGGCCTCTCACCTGTGGGGTACCTCAGGGGTCGGTCCTCTCGCCACTCCTGTTCAATGCATATATGAAGCTGCTGGGTGATATCATCCGTGGTTTTGGGGTAGATTACCATCTGTACACTGATGATACTCAGCTGTACATCTCTACCCCAAACCACCCCAACGATGCCGTCGAAGTGATGTCCCGGTGTCTGAAAGCCGTGCGGATCTGGATGGGAAGGAACAGGCTCAAGCTCAACCCCTCCAAGACTGAGTGGCTATGGTTACCGGCACCCCGGTTCAACCAGTTGACCCCATCACTGGCCATAGGGGGTGAACATCTAGCCCCCATGGATCGGGCACGCAACTTAGGCATCCTCCTAGATACCCGGCTGATTCCATCACTGGCCATTGGGGGCGAACATCTGGCCCCCGTGGATCGGGCACGCAACTTGGGCGTCCTCCTAGATGCCCAGCTGTCAATGGATGACCATTTGACAGCCATGGCAAGGGGGGCGTTTCACCAGGTTCGCCTGGTGCGCCAGTTGCCTTCCCCTATTGGACCGGGACGACCTTCACACAGTCACTCGTGTGCTTGTGACGTCCCATCTAGACTACTGTAATGCTCTCTACATGGAGCTCCCCTTGAGGTGCACCCGAAGACTACAGCTGGTCCAGAATGCGGCCGCGCGGGCAGTTTTGGGAGCTCCCAGATACTCCCACGTAACACCACTCCTGCGCGAGCTGCACTTGCTGCCTGTGGCCTTTCGGGTGCGCTTCAAGGTGCTGGTTACTATCTTTAAAGCTCTCCATGGCACAGGACCTAGTTATTTGCGGGATCGTATCCTGCCCCATACATCCCTTCGGCCGATTCACTCCCACAGAGAGGAACTTCTCCAAGTGCCGTCTGCTAGGCAATGCCAGCGGGCGATGCCCAGGGGAAGGGCCTTCTCTGTGATGGGCCCGACCCTTTGGAACGACCTACCCCCTGATATTAGAATTACTATGGACCTCCGCTCCTTCCACTCAAAAGTAAAGACCTATTTGTTCCATCAGGCCGGCTTGGCCTGATCTATGCTCCTCGCCCCAGCCTGCAGCTTAAATTGTTTAATTAGGTTTTAATGGGATAGTTTTTAATGTTTTATAAATTTTAGTACAGGGTTAATGATTTAATTTGGTTTTATTATGTATGTATTGTCATGTTTTTAGATGTTCTTAATTTTCCTGTACTTTCGGGGAGAGGGGCCGGTTTAGAAATTTAATAAATTATTATTATTATTATTATTATTATTATTATTATTATTATTATTATTATTATTATTATTATTATTATTCCTCAACTTACAACCACAATTGAGCTCAAAATTTATGTAGTTAAGTGAAAAATTTGTTGAGCAAATTTGTCCCATTCTACAACTTTTCTTGCCACATTTGTTAAGTGAATCACTGCAGACGTTAAATTAGTAATTCCCCTTTTTGCAACTCTCATCCCTTAAGTAATTTGGGGTAGAGTTGGGGTGGCTGGATGAGCTGAGGATTTATTGGCCGGATGCCCTTCCTGATACCACATGGAGTTCACAACAGATATTTTTTCTTTGCACCTGGGAAGATAAATATCTGCCACTACCTAGGATTGAACTCTCAACCTTCCAAAGGGGAGGCGATTTGCTTCATAACATGGTTGTTAAATGGAACCTGAGTTCTCCATTGACTTTGCTCATCAGAAGATCACAAAAGGAGTCCTGGAACACTGCCACTCTCCTAAATATGAGTCAGCTGTCAAGCATCTGAATGTAAATCACATGACCATTGAGATGCTGTGAAAGTGTGAAAAATGGTCATTTCAATCTCAGAGTTCTTTAGGCCTAAATAGCAATGAAGGACAAAGTACCATAATGATTGGGGATGTTCATTCTAGGAATAGTTGCTAATAGGATTTGCAGAAAATGTAGGCAGCTAAATATTGATTTCATCATAAAGACACTAAGTATAAAAGGAAGGGTCCTCTTGATTTGACAATGAAAAGAAGCAGAAATATAATTGCTTCAAATGAATTATCAACTTATATAAAGTTTATATTGGCCATTAGAACTGACCCTCATGGTGTAATTCAGAGGTGGGTTCCAGCAGGGTCTACTAACGGTTCGTTCAGGGGCGTGCCATATGCTTTATATTGTGCATGGACAATACGACTAGAATTACTCTGAGCATGAGCAGAAGCAAAAAACCAGATGGTGGCACTTACACTTCTGTTGGGAGAACCGGTTTGGGGATGTGGTAGGCCTGGGTTGCGGCAGGTTCCATCGACCCACGCTGCCAAGCAACTACCAGTTCAGCCAAACTGGTCCAAACCGGTTGGAACCCACCACTAGTGTAATTTCAAAAATATAGAAAACAGAATGATATTCCTGAAGTCCTTGGTGCTGTCTTGTACTTTTTTATTATATGCATTTTGTATTTTGTAATTGTATTTTTACAACTCTTGAACTGGATATTCAAGGTGGAGCTGTTGCCTGAGGGGACAAGAGATCTGTTACAAGTTTGTACAGGGCGTAAAATGGTAGTTTTGGCCCCTGGTGAAATATTCCCTTTATGACCTTTTATTATATTATGTTATAATGTGATTTTCCCCCTTTTAAAAGACTCCATTACTCACAAATGGCACCTGAACCTTTTCAGTTCTTTCCAAATGTTCCCCACAACAGGACAAACACAGCCAAGAACTTTGCCTCCTCACCTGCAGGATGCATCCTACAAGCCTTTATGTCAAGAAAGAGCGGCATGTCTTCTAGGGACTCCAAAATGAAGCCTCTACTCAACAGGTAAAAAGGTGATCATAGGTTCCTTTTCAATCACCAGGCTTTGTAAAGTATGGTGCAAGAGAGTCCATTTTTCTCATAGACCCTATCCATTTATTTTTTTTCTTTCACAAGGGTTTGTTTCTGGTACCTCTAGACATTGAGTATAAGGCTATGGTTTGGTTAATATTTGCTAGCTTAGAGTAAACAATTATCATCAAGATTGTGGCACACTGAGTCATAGTTGTCCATTTCCTGATTCCATTTTGTACCATGGGAGGGCAACTATGGCAACTATAGCATAGCACTTATAGCACTTAGATTTATATACCACTTCATAGTCCTTTACAGCCCTCTCTAAGTGGAGTCAGCATCTGGGTCCTCATTTTACTGACCTCAGAAGGATGGAAAGCTGAGTCAACCTTGAGCCTGATGAGATTCAAACTGCCAAATTGCAGGCAGCTAGCAGTCAGCAGAAGTAGCCTGCAGTACTGTTCTCTAACCACTGAGCCACCACGGCTCTATATGACCTATGGACTTCCAGAATTCCTGAGCAAGCATTGAAAGTTGCTCAGGAAAGTTCCCATAGGTGCCCACCCCTTCTCTAAACAGTACATACAGTGGATATGGATATGGATATGGATATGGATTCCAACAGCACTGTCTATATCTAAGGATATAACCATGTAGCAGGATTGTATTGCTCTTATCCTTCTCATGTTTCCTACTACCTACAGTACTCCTATGTGTATCTTATGGCTATCACTTTGTTGCTTGAATCTTGTGATTTATAATTGTAACTTATGATTTATGACATCATTTTGCTGTTTGTATGTATACTGAGAGCTTAGCACTGGAGACAAATTCCTTGTATGTCCAATCTCACTTGGCCAATAATGTGTGTGTGTGTGTGTGTGTGTGTGTGTTATTGTATATGCATACCTATATCCATGGAGAGACAGAGACAGAAAGGAGACAAACCTGCACTAGTTACTATGTCAGAAAAGCAAACCTCCTTAAACAATTTAAAAGAAAATCAGGGTATTTCCAATGGTGTATTTTTGCATAACATCTAGTTTGTCCCTTCCACTGCTGTTGCCTAATTTGATGCCAAAAGCTTAATAGAGTGGAGAGAACCACAATGTACTGAAATCATTACTTAAAGCATTGTGCAGAATAGATAGTGCAAATCAGTTACAAACTAGCTTTGGTTATCTTGCTTTTTTAGATGTTAGTGAAGAAAAAAATATGAGAACATCTAAGGGTGGACATAATATAATCTCCTTGATTTTTCAACACTTTCAGCTACTCACTGCAATTTGGAACATAGGCTTGAAATTAAATGAGAAAAGTTGATTATGTTGTGGAGTGGTTTGTGATACTGCTTAGTTGAGTATTTACACACACGTTTCCTTTCTCTGGAGAAATACAACTGAGACTTATATTTGAACTATTTATAGTCAATAAGAAGACAGTGTATTTCAAGGTGTACCATATTCTTTGCTTTCTGTGAAATCAGTGTGTGTGTGTGTGTGTGTGTGTGTGTATTCTGGTGTTGTTAGGAAGAGGCCAGCAAAGCTGAAGAATGTCCATAGACATTCTCAAAATTCCTATGCTAACCCCTTGACCTCTCACCAAACTAGATAATTCACCATAAGCATTGATTGAGTCAGCCATGCGAAATTTCATATACAGAATAATTAAATATCAGTATAATTAATACTGATATTTAATTATTCTGTATATGAAATTTGGTTCATATACAGAATAATGTTTTTTGGTTCCAGGCATTAATGTATGTTAATGCCTGGAACCAAAAAACAAAAAGACCTATGCAGCTATAAAAAGTTGCAGATAAATGATAAAAACTGCAAAGGAAAAAATAGGCAATTGTGTGCAATTAAAAAGGAAAAGAAGTATGTTGGTTACCCAAATAACAAGACAGTTACAGTATTTAATTCTAGATGTACTTTCATAATATACTCTAAATATGGGGATTGCTCTTTTATATAGAGGACAAGGAAGATAACCTTGCTCTATGCAAGAACTATTATGCAGGCAAAAGGGGCTGAAATATTTTATTAGCTCCAGAGCAACAAGATAACTTTCAGAAATGGCTCCCTTTTGATATTGAAGGGGAAAGGAGATACTGCACAACCAGAAGTGCAAGGTTCTGTTATTATAGTTAATCTCAACAAAGGATGTTTTAGCCTTCCTGTTGATTCTTGGTTGATCTACTCTCAAAGCAAATTGGAGAAAGTCTACCAAAGCAACATTAGCAACATTGGATAGCTGTTCTTTCTTTTGATATGTAGAAGAGTTCCCCTGCCATCCTTTCTGTTCTAATAACAGAATAACAGAGTCAGACTGGACCTTGGAGGACTTCTAGTCCAACTCCCTTCTCAAGCAGCAGACCCTACACCATTTTAGACAAATGGCTGTCCAGTCTCTTCTTAAACGCTTCCCCTGATGGAACAGCCATGACTTTCTCAATTTTCCACTTCTTCTCAGCCAATTCATTCTTTCTTCATATATTTGTTTTGCCATTTGATCTTCATTCTCTTTAAATGACCAAATGCTTTTAACATACATCTTCTTTAAAGTTTTTATATTTTTTTTAATGCTACACTAAGCATGTTTATTTATTTATTTATTTATTTATTTATTTATTGAAGTTTTTATAATATTTTACAATATTTCACCCAGTGCTATACAAGACAAAAGGAAGAGTTGGTTTCAAGTGTCTTCTGTTATCTTTAAGATCTCCAAAATCCACGTTCTCTAGGTACAGGCGTCAAGGCATCCAAAGTTCCAAGTGCATAGTCCACAAATGGCTTCCAAGTCTTCCAAAAGATATCTTTTTTATAAACCCCCTCTCTGAATTTAATATCACACGTCATTTTATCATTTAAGGCTAATTTCCACATTTCACAGAACCATTCTTCTATTTTAATATTTACCTCTATTTTCCAATATCTTGCTATTACAATCCTACCCATTATAATCATAATTCTAATCAATTCTTTCTCATGTTTTGTTAACTCAGGTTCATTAATTATCAATAACAATATATTTTCTGATCTCAATATTATTATTCTTTTCATCATTTCACCCATCATTTTTTCTAATTGCTGCCAAAACTTTTAAATTTTCACACATTTATACCACATATGTTCATAAGTTCCCACTTCCATATTACATCTCCAACATTTATCGCTCATTTTTTTATCTATCAATGATAATCTTAATGGGGTCCAATACCATTTCCAAACAACCTTAAAATTATGCTCTTTAATCCTTATAGACAAAGTCCTCATGATTCGACTCTTCCAGTTCTCATTCCAATCCAAATCCAATATTTTAATCTTAAGGTCTTCCTCCCAGTTCCTTTTCATTACCATTTGTGGATTTCCATCAAAATTTATAATCTTATATATCTTACTAACAAGTCCTTTTAATCCAATTTCATCTTTAATAATTTGAGATACTGAACTTTCAAATTTAGTTTTACTTCTATCTATTTTACATATTCCCTTTACCTTCATAGTCCATTTTTCTACCTGTATTTTTTCGAACCAATTCAACTCCAATCTTTGGATTACTTTTTTTTTCCTACTCTCAATTCCTAGAGCTCTTAACCAATTTACTATATTTCCTATATTTTCATCCTCAATTACTTTATCCCGACTTATATTAGTTTTAATCGGCCAACTTTCAGTTGTCTTCCCCAAGAAAGCTATATCCGGGATCAATTTTTTAACAAATTTATTCCAAATTTTGCTCAGCCCCTTTAACCAATAACTATTAATTGCCTTTGTTTTTGCTCTATCTAGAAACCATATAGACCCAAATCTCTTAATATCTTTTAGCTCCAAATCGCCCCAATGACCATCTCCACCTTTGAGTATTTTTATCACGGTTCGAATATTATACGCCCGATAATAATTAAGTAGATTGGGAATTCCCAATCCACCCTCTTTTTGATTTTGATACCACATTATCTTCATTATTCTTGGTTTTTTCCCACCATTACAGAATTTATCCAATTTCTTTTGATATTCTTCTATATCTTTCTCTATCAAATTTAGTGGTAACATCTCAAACAAAAAATTGAACTTTGGTAACAACATCATTTTACACATTGCAATTCTACCAAACCAAGACAGCTTTATCTCTTTATACTTATCTATCTTTCTCTCTACTTCCTTCAACATCACCTCATAATTAATTTTTTTCAATTCTCTAACTTTAAGTGAAAGTGTTATCCCCAAATATTTCAATGTATTCTTAACTCTTATCCCAAATTGTTCTTGCATATTTTCCCACTCCTTACCATCTTTATTCATTAGTAGTTCAGATTTTGACCAATTTACCTTTAAACCTGTCATTTCTTCAAATTCTATCAAATGTTTATTTATCCTCTTTAAATCTTTCTCTATATCTTTCAAAATAATCAAGGTATCATCCGCATACAAATTTATCTTATATCCCTTGTACCCTTCCAATCCTTCATCTTCTTCTATCAATTTAATCAAAACCTCCATAACTAACAAGAATAATGTTGGGGACAAGGGACATCCCTGTCTCGTACCTGCTCCCAATTTAATCTCTCCCGTCATTATTCCATTCACCTTTACCTTTGCACTACTTTTTTGATACAATTTTGAAATAACATGTATAAATTTATTACCAAAACCTAATGCCTCAATAATTACCTTAATAGTATCCCATTGTACAGAATCAAAGGCTTTAAAAATATCTAACGATATTATACCTATTTCATCACCATTATTTTCAGCAACATCTATAATGTTCAATACTCTTCTAATTATATCACTCATATATCTACCTTTAACAAAACCTACTTGATTATAACTTATATATTTATCTATAAAACTATTTAATCTATTACTTATAATAGCTGTAAATATTTTTGCATCCTGGTTGATTAAAGAAATGGGTCGGTAGGACTCGATCCTCTCAAGATCTTTATCAGGTTTAGGAATTATAGATATTACTGTCTTATTCCATGACATCGGGACTTCTCCACCATGTAAAATTCCATTAAATAGTTTTTGCAGTGTTGGTGTTATTAGTTCTTTAAATTCTTTATAAAATTCAGTAGGTAATCCATCTTCTCCTGGGGTCTTCCCTAGTTTTAACTCTTGTATTATTTCGTTGATCTCCTCCTGTGTTATATCTTTTTCCATCAAATCTTTATATGTTGGATCTATTTTTATAGCATATTTTCCAAGATGATTCTTCAATTTTTCTAAATCGATTGATTTCTTTAAATATAATTTTTGAAAAAAATTCCTAGCTATTTCACATTTCTCCAATCTCTTATAGCACCTTGTACCTTTTTCATCTATCAGAGAACCAATTTCTCTCTTTTGAGTTTTATTTTTCGCCATCTTTGCCAATAACCTAGAATTTTTATTAAATTCAAAAAAGTCCCTATTTAAATACCTTAATTTTTTTTTAACTAATTCAATATCTTCTTCTATCAATTTAGTTTTTAATAAGTTCAATTCCTCCAAACATTTTTTATCTTTCGTAAGTGAGAATTGGTTCTCCAATATCTTAATTTGTCTTGTATCCTGTTCTATTTTAGTTTTATATTCCCTATATTTTCTACTTGACAATTTAATACTTTCTCCCCTAAATATTGCTTTCATCGTATCCCAGACAATTTCAAATTTGACCTCTCCATTATCATTCAATCCCCAACTTTCTTCCCATTTTTTGAATATCCATATTTTATCCTCTTCCTTTTTATACAATTTTTCATCATATCTCCAACCTCTTTCCTTTTTCTCAAAGTTAAAATCTATTTCCATCGTAACTTCTGCATGGTCAGAATCCTTAAAAATTCCCACATCTACTTTATCTACATTATTCAACAAATCTTTAGAAACAAAAAAATAATCAATTCTTGAATAAGTATTATATACCTTAGAACAAAAGATATACACCCTTTCAGAACCTTTCAACTCCCTCCAAACATCAACCACACTATTTCGAAGCATCCATTTGTTTAAAATTTCCCCTTTATTTGTTTGTCAAACAAATAAAGCATGTTTATTTAGATGTCCCACAAAAATCAGCAATATTTAAGCATGCCTAAAACATCAAATGTTCAAAATCAACTTCCTGGTTGAAAAGGACCATTTGAAAACATATGGAGTTTTTAAAACTCTTCAACTGTTTTTGGTTTTTCTGTTCTATTTTACCTACATGTGTAACACTTACTGAATCTCTTGTGTCTCACAATTGTAAATAATAGATTAATAAGAATAAAATATGCATGCGTATAGACCATTCTTACAACTATATTTTCTTTCTCATTTGCTAAATATTCTAATACAATTTTGCCCATCTAAATCACAAGCCAAAATCGTTGCACTTTACTGTTGTTTTTAAATCTTGGGATAAAGAATCGTTTTGATTTATTATTTTAAATATTTGTTTAGAGGAAGCAGTGCTACTTCACAAATCATTGTTTTCTATTTACTTTTATGTGAAGATTTTTAAATTCTACACTCCTTCCTGTACACTCACCTGTCAGGGCAGTTTTAAAATAAAGCATATTAAAATACATAAAAGCAATATTTTAAAACATTATGAAATGTATTTATTAATGAATTTGGCAGGGGAAACAAAACAGAAGGATTCATCCAACACCCCTACAAAGAATAGTGTGCAGCCTTCAGGAAACGTTCATTTTCATGGTCAGTTTTTTGGTGACACCTTGTCTGCCTCCATCAGCTAATCTTCTTCATCCCCTTGGGTGAATTACTTCAAAGCTGAAGTATGTGCTTCCTATGCAAGAAATTAATTGCTGGCTCAGTTGACTTTCTGAACACTAATTTGCAACCCTGAACTTTTAGGAGTTTTGTAAGAAGAGAGGAGAGATTGCAATGGAAACTTGCTTGCTATGACATCACAGATTATTTAACTATGGATACGGGGTTCCAAAAAGTCTCAATAAGACTGGAAGATGATATTTGCTCCTTCCCATGCTTGGGGAGAAAGCAGAAAATTAGGATTTCATAAAGATGTGGTGGCTCGGTGGCTAAGACACTGAGCCTGTCAATCAGAAGGTCGGCAGTTCAGAGGTTCAAATCCCTAGCGCTGCGCAACAGAGTCAGCTCCTGTTACTTGTCCCAGCTTCTGCCAACCTAGTAGTTTGAAAGCACGTAAAAAATGCAAGTAGAAAAATAGGGACCACTTTGGTGGGAAGGTGCTCCATGCACCTTTGGAGTTTAGTCATGCTGGCCACATGACCACAGAGATGTCTTCGGACAGTACTGGCTCTTCACATTAGAAATGGAGATGAGCACTGCCCTTAGTGCCAGAAACAACTAGCATGCAAATGCAGGGAAACCTTTACCTTTTAAGGTTAATGCAAATATATATTAAAAAATTATTAGAGCCAGAGAAAAGTATCTCCACTGTGGATCTGGAAGTTTGTCCCAGATGCTATTGTTTTCTTCCTGGACAAATGAAAGGTGGTAACTGATAGACTTCAGGTGTATTAGGAAGAAAAATATTTTTCTGAACTTCTTCCAGTCTGATTTTACTTTTCGGTTCAATATCAAATCTGCTTCAATTGTCTTGATGGAGAAAAACAGGGAATGCTATTCTGTTATTTGTTTAGGGTGGTGATACCATTATTTGTGGTATTTTGAAATGGATCTGTTAAAGAACAGTTCCTTTTGGCAGAATAGCGATAACACTTATATACCACTTCACAGTGCTTTGCAGCTCTCTCTAAGCAGTTTACACAGTCAGCATATTGCCCCCAACAACCATTTTACCCACCTTGGAAGGATGGAAGGCTGAGTCAACCATGAGCCTGAATCATTTTATGGCCCTATTATTTTAATACTCTATTTTTACTGTGATCTTAAAAAATATTTCAAATTATTAGTGAACAGATATTACTCCGCTATGCTTCTAAAACACTAATATTTAGGCTTTTGATCCAAAACAAACATAAAACAACTAACAATTGAGAGTTTTGTGGTGCCCTTTGTTTTGCTCTGCTCTTTCCACATTTTGTCCAGTTATGACTGAAATGCATAAACAATTCAGCTTTATTGATAATTGATTTTGAGAATTGTTCAGAAGCTTCTTCTAATGGCCACTTCCGTAGGATGCTTCTTTCACCCCTGCTATGTAAAGCCAATAGTGTAGATGAGCCATCACATTGATGAACATGCAGGAAAAATGCAAAATCTGCAGCACTGATGCAAAGCAAATTGCGATCTCATTTATAATTGGCAGAACAACTTTTAACAAGAAAACCTAAGTCGCATATATAAAAGTACCTTATTTTTTGGAGTATAAGATGCACCTTTTTTCCTCTAAAAAGAGGCTGAAAATCTTATACATCGAATACAGCAATTTTTTTGCTTCCTGAAGCCCCGCCTCCTTCACCAAAATGGCTGTACATAGCCTTATGTAGGCTTTCAGAGAGCTCCTGGGGGTTGGGGAGGGCAGAAATGAGCTTAAAACGGGCCATTTTTGCCCCCTCCCCAGCCCCCAGGAGCAATCTATAAGCCTCCATAAGGCTATGCATGCAATTTTTTTGACAAAAGAATGGCCCGTTTTCACGAAAAGCAGGCTGTTTGTTTGCTCATTTTCGCCCCACCCCCTACCCCCAAGGAGAACTCTGCAGGTCCACCCAAGGCTATTCATGTCTTTTATTTGAAAAAAATGGGCTTGTTTTTGCGAAAAACGGGCCATTTTAGGGAGGTTTGCAGAGTGCAAAAACTTTTTTTTTCCTTTCAGAAGGCTGTTTAGTTAGAGGGATTGATGAGAATTACATTGGTCAAGTGCTGTGCCAGCAGATACAAATTTTTAGGTGCTACAGCAATTTCCTTCTCCAGCACATGGGTAAATACACCTGGAAACATCTACCTATCTACCTACCAACCTACCTACCTATTCTCTGTCTCTCTCCCCATACTTATCTACTGTATTTCTCTCTCTATTTTTCTCTCTCTATGTCTCTACCTACCTACCTACCTATCTACAGACTCTCTTATCTACCTACTGTATTTCTCTTTCTCTCTCTCTCTCTCCCTTTATCTACCTACCTACCTAACTACTCTCACTCTCTCCCTCCCTACCTACTGTATTTCTCTCCCTTTCTCTTTCTCTATATCCCTCTATCTACCTACCTATTTTTTTTAAAAATTGTCTCTTCAAAATCTAGGTGCGTCTTATACTCTGGTACATCTTATACTCCCAAAAATACGGTAGCTCAACTGCTTGTTGATCATTACAGCCCATTTTTTGTGTCTTGAAGCCAAAAGGTGAGGCAGCAAGAGTGAGTGAAATCATCCTACAATATGATTTGGGGCTTCAGATTTCCATTTAGCTTTTTCCCTGAAAATAGAACCTCCCCGGATAACAAGCCAATTGGGCTTTTGAGCGCATGAGCTAAAATAAGCCATCCTCCAAAAATAAGCCCTCCTCCAAAAATATAGTAACACAGCAGCCATGAGGTGACCATGGTCACTGTCTACTGCACCTCAAAGATAATAAGACCTTCCCGAAAATAAGGCCAAGTGTTTATTTCGGGGGTCAAAAGAAATAAGACCCTGTTTTATTTTTGGGGAAAACATGGTAATATTCATCAATAATAAAAAAATAACATACTCAGGAAGATAATTCACTATGAAAAAAAAGATGAGATATAAACAAATAAATACAAAAATGAATGAATGAATGAATAAACGAATGAATAATTCTTTCAGTTTAAATAGATCCATGCTACATTGAGTATTCACTGTATTGATTTCAAGATTCCTTTCTTTATTTCATTTATTTGTACTCTTAGAGGACAAATAGATGACTTTTTTGATGGCAATAGAATACTTGTTACTTTGAATCTCGAACACTTTCTCAAAGTAGTGCAGATATTTCAAAAGAATCACCTCTAGCTGAGTTGAAAGTCTGAGTCTACTTCAAAGTCTGATACGAAACAATGGGCAAAATGAGATAGGAGTCATCAGCTGCTCTACTTAGCTTATGCCTACTCCCCAGTTACTTTGATTGCACTATTCCATTTTATTTTATAGCCTCTGGTAAATGCCATGAGCTATTTCAACTACAGGTCTTATTATCAGTCTAGATGGCAGATTATTCCCACACTCAGTGTAGTCTACTCACTCGTCACACAAATGAAGCATCATGACCTCCTCCTTTTATTTTCTTTATGGAGGAGTTCATGCAATTAAATGATCAGCTAATTGTTTAACACCAATAATGCTAATGCTTCCCCATTATATGAGAGCACCCTTAACCCTGCTCAATGAGATCTATAGGTTAGGTGAGGCTATTTGCAAACAGAGAGATTTACATGGCTATATTTGGTTCCTTTTTAAAGCATTTAACAAATGAAGGTGAGTTGTTCTGTCAGAAATACCTACAGGAACATTAATATGAGTTTTCAATGAATGGACTTGCTCAAAAACAAAGAGAAAGAGAAGGGAAGTAGAGTGTTCAACAAAATAATAATAATAATAATAATAATAATAATAATAATAATAATAATAATAATAATAATAATAATAATAATAATAATAATGTACTTGGTTGATACTTAGGATGCTGGCAGCAAGCCGTATCAACCATTAGCACCAGTCAATGGTATTTGTAATGGTATTTGGCATTTTTAAATGTTCAGTTGGCTGAGTTTCATGTTTAATGAATAAAGTAAATAATTAATAATTAATAATAATAATAATAATAATAACAACAACAACAACAACAACAACCCCTCTGAGGAGCTTTACTTTGTCATGCTTGCGCACTCTAGTGATCCTAAGTGCTACGCTGAACAGGTGCAACCATATCAGACAGATCTTAGGTGAAAGGCCAGACAAAATTTGCTCCACAACCCATTCAAACATGGTGAATACAAAAAAAAAGGAAACTTATGCCGGCTGAACCGTCGGCCGGATTAACAAGGGTTCCGTTGGATGCTATGGCTCCTGGGCATTCTGTGCAAAATGAGCTACAGGGCTCAGCTCCCTCTGCTAGGCAACCAAGGCATGGAGCTGACAAGCTACTGGGAAAAAAAGCGAAAAATCTGGACTAGGGAAGACAACATCTCTATTATGGAAGCTTACTACCAATCTGAGCCAGCGAATGTATCAGATTTGGAAGGTGAACCACACGGATAGTGATATCAGTGAACAAAGACTAATGGACCAATGGCGTGTAATCCTAAGCCACAAATTTTTCACTATAGCAGAATTAATAGGAATCGAAGAGAAAGCAACTAATGGTCTGAGTATACCAACAAAGAAGAGTAACATCAAGAATGATTTGCAGACTCAAAAGCAAACTGAGGAAGAAAGGGAGGAAGAGGCTGCTGAAGTGGATGAAGATAAAGAACAAGGAAGCACTGAAGAACAAACACCAACAGATAGTGCTCAATTAGCTGAGAAAATAAAGCATCAAATGGAAGATGCTGAAAGAACACGTTTGCCAAAGCTGAACGAAGTGAACCGGAAAGAATTGAGAAAGGTACTAAAAAAAGGTCAATGAGGCTTTGCAAACCATTCAAACCATTACATTAGCTGAAACAAACCAGCTGATGTACGCAGCAGCCTTCATAACCACCAAAGAATTGGGTTTGAAAATACAAAAAAACCTAAGAGGCAAGAAGAGGAAACCTAAGTGGAAAATTCGGTTGGAATTGAAGATCAAAAAATTTCGTGGAGACCTGAGCAACTTGAAGAACCTAAGGCAAGGTCAACTAAAGAACAAGCAGGTGAAAAGCAGCCTGGAAGCAAGATACGATTTAGAGAATAAGGAAATTGCGGTAGTAATTGAAGAGCTGAAGCAGAGGGTTGTTGCCGTTGCTGAAAAGATTAAAAGGTATGAAAACCGAGTAACTCAGTTCAAAGAAAACTCACAGTTCAGAGCAAATCAGCACCACTTTTATAAGAGTTTAGAAAATGGAGGTGGAGTAACAACAAATGAAAAGCCTGATAAAGAGAAAGCTCTGAAATTCTGGAAGAATTTGTGGGAAAACAACAGGAAGCACAACAGAAATGCAAAGTGGATCAAACAGATTGAGGATTCTATTAAAGTGCATAAAATGGTAGATGTGAAAATAACAAAAGAAATGGTGCAAAGGCAGTCAAGAAAAGTGAACAACTGGAGTGCACCTGGACCAGATGAGTTACATGGCTTCTGGTTAAAGGCACTTACAAGTGTGCACAAAAGATTGGCAGCCCAAATGAACCACATCTTAAAAACACCTGAAAATGATGAATGGATGACAACTGGAAGGACATTTTTGATCCAAAAAGATAAAGAAAAAGGAAAGGACTCTTGAAACTATAGGCCAATCACCTGTTTGCCAACAACATACAAGTTCCTTACTGGTATCATTGCAAACCAAGTTTATGGATACTTGGAAAGAAATAACTTGCTTCCTGTGGAACAGAAAGGATGCTGCAAAAATTCAAGAGGAACAAAGGACCAACTGCTGATTGACAAGCTAATCCTAAAGAATTCAAAGAAAAGACGAACCAATCTGTTCATGGCTTGGATAGACTATAAGAAAGCATTTGATTCAGTTCCCCATAGCTGGATGTCTGAGCCACCATAAAACCTGAAAGATTATTTTCAAAGCAGGAAGTCACTTTTTGTGGGCTAGAAGAACTACAGATAGAAGAGAAGAGAAGATGACAACATCCATTTCTGTCTTCCAGAAACTGTTGGTGACTTGTACTCAAGATGGAGCAACCTCAGAGCAGGTCAGAGTGAGATTTTCATTCCATATTCTGCATGCTGTGATGATACTGTGTCAGAGACAGCAAACTGTGGCCTTCCAGATGTGGCAGAAGAATTAATTCTCAGCAGCTTCTGCCAGCATGTCCATTAGTGAGAAATACTTAAAGCTATAAATCAGCAACAGCTGGAGTTTCATAAGATCCACAGTCCTGTGTATTATTTTTTTTAGCAATTTGCAGTTGGGAGAGAATAAGTACATGCAATATATTATGATTTTCTGCATATTGCCAGATAAAAGGAGAAAGAAGATGTAGTAGCTTTCTAGCCCGATTCATCTATTTTATAAACTAAAACAATGTCCCTAAGGAATCTTTCATGCAGGCTTCTGTGTTGGATTCAGGCTCATGTGGAATTCAGTGCACTTACTCTTGGGGACTTTTCTAGTATCATGATGCACAATCAGTACCTGTTGTTGAATTTCATCATTAGAATCTGATTCTGGAAGTTGGCTTCTCACTAAATATTCACAATATTCCCAGGGGTACCACAAGATATGTTTTTTTTTAAAAGTCAAGCGTATAACCGCAAGAGTGTGATAGAAGTTCCAAAGTGTACATCAAAATGAGGGAGAGCTTCAGTTGCCACCAATACAAATCAATCATGGTTACCTTCTTGACTTTGTTTTAACCACATTCTGCAGATACTCTTGAATGCTTCCCTAGTGGCAGAAAATTGGAGCAAAGGGTGCTCTTCTTCTTTTGAAAGTTTTTATCTTTATTCATTCTTCTTTCATAACCCTACGAAGTCATGCTTCAAGGCTGGAGGGAACTCAGGCCAAGATGATTAATGATATTCTGTACTACTTGGCTACTATCATTTTCCCACCATTCATTTGCCAGCTCTCCAACCAGCTGTCTGCTTAGTTAGTTTATTTATCAACCATATTTATATGGCTGCCCATCTCACATAATGTAACCCTTGGTGGCATATAAACAGACCATAAAAAATAATTTTACTTAGCCTATGAGACTTAGTCTCAGATTATAAACAATGGTGCCACCTCCTCAGATCATTATTTCCTTGTGACTCCCAGGCCTTTTTTACACAACCATGTTCAAAAGTTATTGAGTTGTTATCCATAACTCTTCCACACTTCCATGTTCTTGACAATCTGTTTCATCCATTCATCCCCTAGTCTGTTCCTAGCTTCTTCTCCCACATGTCAATGATCTGTTCCTTACCTTTCTTGTTGTCTTATTGCCTATTTACGATAGGCAATTGTACGGGTCTCTGGAACTTCTTGTTTAATGGTTCCAGACCATGATATGATCCAGTTCTAGGGATTGTTTCCTGTGTATCAAGAAACATCTGCAGCATCTGTTGGTTTTGCCAGGAAGAGAAAATGGGCATTGTGAAACTTTGTTTACCATTGTCCCCTATTAAGGTTATGATGATTTAATAGCTGACCCGCTGCTGTAAGGCTGTAAACCAAGATGATGCAATGAGAATGAGTCAGCAGAGTTACCATTTTAAGAGGCTGTCTACATAAGAGAGGCCCTGTGAAGACAGTCTCTCTCTCGTGGGTGCTTCCATGTTATAGTTGAAGATTGGTTGATTGCCTAGTTTTGTACCTGTATGTCTGTATATGTGTGTGCGTATGTATATACATATATATTTATGCCTTGTAAATAAACTACTGTTTGAAAGACAAAACCTCTGTGCACTGTATTTTGTTCCATAGTTGTCTCAAAATAGTAGTCACACTGTGCACACCCTGACATCTCCCACAAACAGACAGATGCCTATGTACGTCATATAGCCAAAACTCTGAACTCTGATTGTGATTAAGTGAAACCTTTTAAAGATTAAATGTACAAATATTCACAGATGCGGTGTATGTACCCAGAGTAGTTTCTTTCCTTGAAACAATGATTTCAGGAAGCCTTCTGTGCCCATTATATTTATTTCTCACTACAAATACAACCTTTTTATTTGTGACCTTTTTCTTACAATGCATTATGCTGCTGTATCATGAAAACCAAAGTATAGCTTCAACAAGAATGAAGCAGTCATAATACTAAAAAAAATATCTCCTGGAAATGTTCATAGCAGCAGACTTGCTTGGATTCAATGGTATATTTACACATCACCTTGTTAAACTAAGTGTAACATATTGGCAGATCAGTGCTTAGCTTTCTTCTGTGATCGGGGTTTTCTTTTTCAGTTAGCAAAAAAAATAATACATGAAATACGCCTCCGCTCAGGCAGTTTCTCACATCTCTAGTTCATCTTCTAGTCATAGATTATTTCAGTCATATCGTACACACAAAGCCGGAGGCTTGACAGGCATACTTGGCTTCTCTTGTTTTCTCCTTCCCTAGTTGCTGACCCTGGAATCTGTAGCCAACCTGGATCAGTGTTTAAGGCCTCCTAGATGGAGAGAAGGCTGCAACAAATTCAATCCTTAGTGGTACTTTCCAGTGAAGTCGAAGAAACAGCTTTTTTGCAAGACTCCATCCTAGAAATGAGACAAAGGCTATGGGGAAAGTTTGGAGTTTCTAGTTTTTGCCAGGATCTAATTCTCCCAAATCACCAGGCAGCTGCTCTCATTTTGAAAACTGTTGAAAGACAAATCCTTAGCTGTGAATGATAGCAATAGCACTTAGATTTATATACCGATTCACAGAGCTTTTATAGCTCTCTCTAAGCAGTTTATATTACAGTCAACATATTGCCCTCAACAATCTGGGTCCTCATTTTACCAATCTCAGAAGGATGGAAGGCTGAATTAATCTTGTTAGAATCAAATTTTGCTCCTGAATTACAGGTTGGCTCAGAACAATGAAACACAATCAAACCAAGAGGGTGTTGTATAGCAGGATCTCTTATATTTCTGCTGGAAGAAGATCTAGATAAGAAGCTTCTTATCTAGCAATGTGTATGGCCTTCTACATAACACAAGGGCAAAAAAAAAAAATCTTGGTCCAGTGTTGTTTCGGAATCTAAATTACGATTCATTGATCTGGTTTGCCTATCATGCTAAATCAGGGTTGAACAATAGTTTGCTAAATTATAAATGGCTACGTTCATGGAATGTGCAAAGCCAAAACCAAATAGGTCACACTAGATGGGTTCACACAGCATACTGAATCCTGATGAAGGTTTACAAATAGTAACTACTGCATGTAAACAACATGTTATTCCTAAATAAATTGGTTTACATAACACAGTAAGACAACAATATATTGCATATCAAACGCTCATGCAATATCTCCAATTATTTCTGCCTGTCACACAAGATCTAGGTGGCAAGATCTAGGTGACAAGGGTGGCATGCTTTTGTACCCTTCTATAAAACAACTCCAACTAGCAGGACTTGATATAGATATAGATAGATATAGATAGGTATAGATATAGGTATAGGGTGTGTGTGTGTGTGTGTGTGTGTGTGTATGCATGCATATATGTGACATATGTGACACAGTACATAAACACACACACACACACCATGTTTCCCCGAAAATAAGACAGGGTTTTATTTTCTTTTGACCCCCAAAATAAGCACTTGGCCTTATTTGGGGGGAGGTCTTATTATTTTTGAGGTGCAGGAGGTGGTGAGCGTGGTCACTTTATGGCTGCTGCTGTGTTGCAATATTTTTGGGGTGGGCTTATTTGGGGGGCAGGGCTTATTTTAGCGCATGCACTCAAAAGCCCAGTTGGGCTTATTATCCAGGGAAGTCTTATTTTCGGGGAAACAGGGTGTATATATTTCGCTTAACATAGGTGGATAATAAAAGTCTGAAATGATAAACAAGACATGAAACATGAAAACATCAAATGTAATTCAGTGTAAGCCAAAGTAAAGTGAGGCCTACTGGAGCAAAAAAAAAAACCAACTATACAAAAGTGTCTATATTTTAACCTGGTTTACTGTTTATGAATTTATGATTCTCCTTTCCCATCAACACAACTTTTTTTTAGTTCTAATTGTTGGTGAGTCCTTAACAGGGTGGTAGCAATTATATGTTACCTAGAGAAGAGTCTTGTTATCTTTAACATAAAGTCCTCACCATTTCACTCACTTGGTAAGAGTGTCTTCTTTTATGTAATTGCTATTTATTCTCATAATCAGGAAGGAGATTCTTCCACTGAGCCATGGTTTTGTGCTATTTTCCAAGTGCTCTTAAAAGCACAGCAGTAGCCAATTATATATAATCTTGCTATATAACATTTATTATTCTACTTTCTATGAGCTCTTCCAGCACCTACTGTTACTTAAATCTTGCTGTTGTGATACTGTCTTGGTCAATGAGTGAGTGATGCTGGGAAGTTTGCTGAACAAGCCATTCCATCAATTATTGCTCTTCAAGCTTACAATCAATTACTGTTCTTGCCATTCAATCATTGATGCCTCCACAACTGTACCCAAGCAAATCTTGGAAAACCTCATTAGAAATATACTTCATTTTTTCACATTGGGGGCGGGGGAATTGCTTGTCATTTTTTCCCATACAAAATTCATACATACATGTCACATTGGACCACTGTAAACACAACGTGAGTTCTTAGGAAGCTAGCCAGATTCCTAATGACAAACGGGATGTGAAGAGAACCTTTCAGAAACTGGCAGGATGAAAAGAAGTATGATCAAATGAGAAAACCTGAAACTTCAGCCAAGTGTTTCATAACTTGACTTTTGAATTTCTGGTAACGTCAGGACAAATGAGGGGAAATTTGAGAGTAAGGAAAACAGTCCACTAAACAGATGCCACTAAAGATGATGGTATGTGAGAATGACCTTGAGAGTTGGGGTAGGGGGAGATGTTGCCTAGGAAATGGGCAGATAAAGGAGGACAGAATATAATGACCAGAGGAAGAAGCTCAGAAGGGTCCATCCCTACCTTCTCAGGAGATGATGGAAGATTTCAGACAGAGTGGAGTGGAGTGGAGTGGAGTGGAAGAGAAGAGAAGAGAAGAGAAGAGAAGAGAAGAGAAGAGAAGAGAAGAGAAGAGAAGAGAAGAGAAGAGAAGAGAAGAGAAGAGAAGAGAAGAGAAGAGAAGAGAATTCTTTATTGGCCAAATGTGATTGGACACACAAGGAATTTGTCTTTGAAGAATATGCTCTCAGTGTACATAAAAAGACAAGATACATTCATCAAGAATCATAAGGTACAACACAATGATAGTCGTAGGGTCCAAATAAGCAATCAAACAATTAAAATCAATATAAATTATAAGGATACAAGCAACAAAGTTACAGTCATGCAGTTATAAGTGGGAGGAGATAGGTGATAGGAACGATGCGAAGAAATATTCTGTCAATATAATAAACTGGTGATGTTTTCTGCCTGGTCTATCTGGAAAGACTGACAGGTAACAGGCCTCCTGTAGTGACCCATAGCATTTTTTTCCAAGTTCCTACACTTTACCTGAATTATGAACTTATATCCTACTGTCTAGGATAGGAAAAGGGAATTCTAGAGCATGTATTCATAACATATAATATTAACAAGAGAGGCATCTGGCCTGGTAGTAGGAATTTCCATTATTTCGTTCAGTTATCTACTAATTCTTCTTTTGTTAGAAATTAAAATAAACTTCCATTGATACTTTAAAACATGACCTGTAAATCTGTTGTCCTCCTATTTTTGTATGTACTAATTTTGGATATGCTGCCACTAAGCCAGATAACACCATTTTCTTGTGAAAATGCAGACAGTCATCATTATTTTAAAACAAAGTATTTTAACCTCTTATCTTAAAAAGGAAGCAAAATAATTGGAGAAAAATCCACTTTGTACGCACTTTCCCATGAAGAGAAGGGTTAAATACCCCTTCCGCTACACCAATGCCCCAATCTTTTATTTCTTCCCACCGTACACCAGCAATTAAAAACAAATACAACATTAAATGCAGTCATGCATTTAATATAATGTGTAGTTTTATCCTAAGGAAAAGGTGGTGCTGGAATGAAACAATGCCTTAATCGCTCTCATCTGAAGACTTAGAAAATTGTCACCTCTTGGCACCAAAAATGGAGTCCCCCAAGGAGATATCAGGAATAAGGTTTGCATTCATGTAAGGTATACAGTTTTTAAGGAAAGCAAATGTGGATAAGTAGTAGATAAGTAGCAGATGGATAGTAATTCTGTTTTGCTTTTTGCATAAAATGCATTGAAAACAAATGAAAATGGCTAGACCTTTTTTTAACCTAGCCAGTCGGTGACTTTTTAAAAATTATCCCATCTTTGTTATTTTTTATAAATACCTTAAGGCAGCAAAATACCTAATGCTCCTTCCTCCTCCTGTTTGCAACACTGCACGTCCAGATGATCGTAACACAAAGATAAAATATTGAGAAAGGAAGCCATCAAATCACTGTAGTACATAGGGGGACATTCCCCTCCCCCAGAGAATATTCATACTGAATGTGTTTGTTTTTTTGGAAAGAGGCCATAAATATAGACTGGTCCAAACCATTTTAAAGAACTTTCCTTCTGGCTCAATTAAAAGTTTTCTCCTCATCCTTGAGATGCCAGAAAAATAAACTGACATAGCATTTGCTGTCCCCATTGCTGATTACTACCCAGCAGGAATCCAAATAGAGGCTATGGAAACAGGATTCAATATCATGTGAGAAAATGTGCAGAGTGTGTTAAGCAAAGACACTGATTAAAACCTCCAGCTTTGATGTTACTAATGTCACTAATCAGGAAGAAACCACCTGCCAATTAAAACTCTGGTGTGACTGGCAGATAGGTTTGACAGATGGTAGGGAAACCATCTACCACAGTGTTGGGATTTTAAAAAAAATTACTACTGGTTCTCTGCCATGGCTTGGTGGAGGAGGCATGGCTTGGTGGACGTAGCTTGGCTTGGTGGGCGTGGCAGGGCTTGGTGGGCATGGCAGGGGAAGGATACTGTAAAATCTCCATTCCCTCCACACTCCAGGGGAAGGTTACTGCAAAATCCCCATTTCCTCCCGAACATCTGGGACTCAGGAAGCAGAGAATAGATGGGGGTGGGGCCAGTCAGAGATGGTATTTACTGGTTCTCCGAACTACTCAGAATTTCCTCAACCGGTTCTCCAGAACTGGTCAGAACCTGCTGAATACCACCTGTAAGCTATCAAAATAATTCCCCAAGCCCACCAGACAAGGGGTAGTGGTGGGAGATGATTCCTGGCTTTATTGCACAACTCCTTCAGTCCAACAATCAGCTGTTTGCCAGGCTTATTTTAACATGAGGTTTTAGCACTATTTTGAAAGAGAGCTAAACTCACCCTGAGAACAGTTGTTCAATATGATAGGAAGGCTCCTTCTCCAGAATTGCCAATTGCCTTCACCATATAGACCTACAGACCTGTTCTCCGTCTGATTTGTGAGGTGATAAATGATAAAGTGATAGATTTACCCAGTAAAATGATAGATTTACCCAGTTCTCCCTGTTCTTGGGGTTCACCCTTGCCCTATAATCAACTATATCCAGTGTCATTGGGAAGAACTCATCATTGGGTTCAGGGAGCAATCAGTAACACAACAGGCATGTTTTCTCTATCAGGCATGCTTTCAGGCATGCTTTCAGGAAGTAAGGAAGTAAGGAAGGAAGGAAGGAAGGAAGGAAGGAAGGAAGGAAGGAAGGAAGGAAGGAAGGAAGGAAGGAAGGCCCAGATTGAGATGAGGAGCACCAGCCCTAAGTGGTCAATAAGAGATAGCCTCATTCGACTCCCTACAGATTACCTGACTATCGAACTGTCAATATATGCAGGGAAAAATATTGTCCCCCTCACCTCAAAACTGCCAATGTTTGCTGTCGGCTTAAGGGGAAGATGAAATGTATCATTAGTAAGTGATTAAGAATACTTGCAATTTTAATAATAATAATAATAATAAGTTGTGATTTATTAACCGCACCCTCTCCCCACAGGGACCCGGGGCGGTGCACAGGCATAATTAAAAACAGTATACAATAATACAAATATTACTTAAAATAGAATTAAATAAATCTACCCGTGCTAAAAATATAAATTAAAAACCCATTAAAATTTATAATTAAAAGACAGAGAGAACTATTCAAGGCCGGCCAGTCGAAAGAGATGGGTCTTCAATTTTACACGGAAGGAGCGGAGGTCGGTGGTCGTTCTAATATCAGGGGGAAGGTCGTTCCAGAGGGCCGGGCCCGCCACAGAGAGCGCCCTTCCCCTGGGCGTCGCCCGCTGACAAAGTCTAGTGGACGGCACCCGGAGAAGCCCCTCTCTGTGGGAGCGAATCGGTCGTGAGGATGTGTGGGGCAGGATCCGATCTCGCAGATAGCTAGGTCCCGAGCCATGGAGCGCTTTGAAGAATTTTGTGTTGTTGCTTGGATTGCCTGGGTATTTTGTCATTCTTGCACACTGCAATTTGTTCTAGAAACTTCAGTGGAGCAAAACCAAAGAAAAACCTATTTCTGATTCTTTTGTCTTTTGTTTAATTAACAAAAAATCCCATAATAATGATGATAGAAGTTGAGATTATTTACATAACAGGAAAAAAAAGCTTTGAAGAGTCATCTTATCTCACAGCTAAGATGACTATCGTTGGAGGAAAGGCTAGATTGATAATGCCACAGGTAACTGGACATTTTATACTGAAATATTTGAACCAACGAAGCAAATGCAATCATTGCTGGGAAAGTGCCTGTTTGATTGAGTATTATGAGACACAAAGCATATAGTTTACTGAGTAACTTAACTGCCTCACAATTCAGCTTTGCAGAACTGGTAAAAATAATATTTGGCATACAAGCCATGCCTGCTTTCAGGATTTCATTTTAGGTTGCGGAGCAAAAAGAAAGAGTCAATTCCAGCATATGCGGCTGAACTTTAAAAAATGTGTAAACATGGCATATTTGGTGAAGGGTTGAATGAAGCCTTGAGAAATCAGTTGGTCTTTGGAATTCTGAAAGAAAATATTCAAAAAAGATTTTTTTAAAAAATCAAAGGTAAATGTAATGTTTAATATAGCATTTAGAGTGGATAAAGCTAAAAAGCAGGGAACGATCCCCACTCACGATCTGTGGGGATTTTAGAGTTACTATCCATGCATTATTAGAGCAATTTTTGGTGCCTAAAATTGAGAACATTTTTGCTAACCTTGGTGGAGGACAACATTTTAGCAAAATAAACTTAACAGATGATTCTAAAGTTCATCTCACCATAAGCATACAGACGAATGGCTATATTGTTGTAGCAGGCATGTTTTAGAAATGGCAACTATATTAGTGTTTTGAGAGACATCCATGGATTAAGGGCATCAGGGCTTCCTGTTTAGATGGCATTAAAGTCCCTGGAGTTAATAATAAGGTGCATCTGCAAAACTTTAAGATAGGAATGCAGAAATTGGTGAGCAATGTCATCAGAGCACACTGCCCCAAATGTGAGTTCCTTAAAGTTAGATTTAGGTATTACAGACACACCATTAATGCATAAGGGCTAAAGAGGTATACAGAAAAGAACCAAACAGGCATGAACGCCCCAAGGCCATAAAACATGTCGCAGCTATGATCCTTTTAGGAATGGATCGTTATTATAACAGATAATGGTCAAATGTATATACTGTGTTGAACATTTAAGGAGAAGAGGAGAAGGAATGAGAGTGGACAAAACGGAAACAGAGAAAATGGTAACATCAAACACAGAGCTCAAATTCACATTTACCAGTGAAATTAGTTTGTGATGCCTCACAAGGCATTGCCACGGTTATGTCATATGTCAGGAAGCTTTTGTGTTGTTTGCTCATGGATGTGAAGGAAATTATTTCTAAATAGACAGAAAAGTACAGAGTTGGTTTGGGAATTCACCATTTCAACCTTCACTTGTACAAAAATTTGTTTACTATCCTTATCAGCCATCAGCTTTCTTCAGTCCTCCAAAAGGATTCCACTTCCAGCACCAATAAAATGAAGAATTAAGGCTTTGTTGGTTTGGTACTGATACAGAGTAGAGTTGCACAGGAGACACATAGACAGATTATCTCATTTTTAGTTGTTATTATTATTATTATTTATTTTATTCATTAAACATGAAAGTCAGTCAACTGAACATTTAAATATGTGTCACAAATACCATTGACTGGTGCTAATGGTTGATATGGGTTGCTGCCAGCATCCTAGGTATCAACCCAGTATCTTCTTAAAATATATAATGTTCCTAGTAGTGCAGGGTTTTTTGCAGTTCCGCATATTGCAGGAACTGCAATTTCTTTATGTGTTTTGTGAAATTCTTGGACATGGTACCAAGTGCCCTGGTGACAATCGGTATCACTGTTACATGTTTCATCCATAGCTGTGTAGTTTCAATGGCCAGGTCATAATATTTCTTGATTTTTTCCAGTTGTTATTCTTCAACTCTGGCATCTCCTAGTACAGCGATATCAATAAACTATACGCTTCGGCCCTTGACAACTGTGATACCTTGCATGTTGTGTTCCAAATGACAATCTGTCTATATTTAAAAGTCCCCCAAGATCATCACCTTCTCATTTTAGGTATTTTTGGTATTATTCTGTGGTTAATCTTTGGTGAGATTCACAGCCTTTGGGACTAGTTGGTAGCTCAACAGCTTGAGTCCTAACTAAGGACCTAGGAACTATTAAGGTAACATCGGAGATAAGCTGTTCCAAATATTGTTGTTGTTGTTGTTGTTATATACTTGGTTCATTAAACATGAAACTCAGTCAACTGAACATTCAAAAATGTGTCACAAATACCATTGACTGGTATTTGCTTCCAGTGTCCTAGGTATCAACTAAGTACAGTGGTACCTCGGTTGACGAACAGAAAAGTTCATCAAAATATGCTCTGGTTCACGAACTCCGCTTCAGTTCACGAACATGAGCCGCAGCCATTTTAATGCTATTTCCTGGTTGTCACATGGTTGTGACTTCCTGTAGGAAGATCGTGGAGAGAAGGAGACACAGAAAAAAGTACACTGTGAGTACTTTCAGTGACTTTTTTTGATTTTTGTCATCTCAAGCAAGGTTAGTGTTCTCTCTTTATACATTACTATACTGTACTAATGTGTATTGTAATTTGTTTCATATTTTTTGTGCTTCAAAAACCAAAAAAAAGATCAGAACAGATTAACCAGATTTACATTAAACCCTATGGGAAACTGTGCCTCGGTTCACGACCAATTCAGTTCGCGACCAGAGTCAATTCACGAATTAAGTTCGTGAACCGAGGTACCACTGTACCTTCTTAAAATATTGTTGTTGTTGTTGTTGTTGTTGTTAATTATTAGTATTCAAATTTATTTGCCCTCCATCTGACAGTTCAAGGTGACTCTGGACAGCATTTACCTAAACAGAGAAAACATTTTTTTTTTAAAATCCACATCCAAAGGAGAGTCCATTGACATTTTCTTCCCCAAATGGCAAATTTTCCATCATAGAGAAACAAGGAGAATATTGTCTCAAATATACAGGTCCAGCAATCCAGAGTATCTGAAATACATATACAGTTTTATCAGCACTGTGATGCCTACTTGACAGTTGCATTGTGTGGTGATTGAAAGTTGCATTGTGTGTGGTGATTGAAAGCCATCAGATTTTCCAGCTGAGAGGTTGAGTGTTGTACCTACATTATGGAAAATACTTTGGAATAGTAAAGATAGAATTAAAAAGCTTGTCCAAGTTGCCAGAATTAGAATTAAAAAGCTTTGTCCAAGATGCCAAAACTAATACCAATTCACTATGGGAATAGCCAGTGATATAATAGCGGGTATAGTCATGGCATTAAAATGTTTCTCTTCTTAAGTTGACAATTCACAGCAAACACAAGGTGAATCAAATCTGTCAATGACTAGGATACAGGCTACAGAGACCATGATATCTATTTGACAGTTGGCAATGGGGATAGCACATTTCATGTTGGTTTAGTGTTCTGGTAACTTAAAAGTACAATAAGCCAACAGTGGGGGAAAGCCCCTGGGTTAATCATTGGTCCAGCTTTATAGAACATGGCTGCTGCACGCCTGCTACTGAAATGAACAAATCACCAAAAAGGATGTTGAAAAACAGGTGTATACATTCTAGGCAAGCATGGTCAAAGACAGGGGTCTCCAACCTTTGCAACTTTAAGTCTGAAGGACTTCAGCTCCCAGAATTCTCCAGCCAGCTTTGCTGGCTGGAGAATTCTAGGAGCTGAAGTCCTTCAGACTTAAAGTTGCAAAGGTTGGAGACCCCTGGTCAAAGATGTTATAAATTATCATGGTCTCAGTCCATCTGAGATACCTTTACTTTGAAAATTGTTCAAGAGAAACCCACATATGTCAATAACCTGAAAATAGACCTTGGTAATATGTATATATGTGTGTATATCTATAATATGCATGTTGGGGATATGCCAATTTTTGCAAATGATACTCATATTATTTATCTGGTCAAAGAAAGAATTTCTTACTCACTCATTTATTTATTTTTAATTAGACATTTTGTGAATCATCAGGTTGTTTGTCTATGACTCCCTTCCTAATTTCATTGGGGGGAAAAGAGGTATCAAAAACTTGATCTTAGTAATAGAATTTAAAGCTGCCCTTGATTTAGAAGATGGTGATTTCATTTGCTGAGATTACTTGATTTCAGAGTCAAGAGAGCCAAAATTGTAATCTACTATAATTATGACACAAAATCTTATTTGACCCATTAAGAAGTATCTGACTATTGCACATTGCCAACCCCACCCCCAAAATAGATTACCAAAAAGGAAGGCAAAGAAGAGCATATGTAAATATGTTTATGTAAATATAGACTTACAGGGAATTATTACACCTGAAATAAAAGTGTCAAAGTTAGCATCCTTGTGAAGACGAATGTTCCTCTAGTACTTAATTGTTCAGCAACTATAAGAAGAGCCTTGCTGTTCTTTTTAATGGGTATTCATTTGGCCTGAGGAGGCCATCAAACAGAAATGCTTTCAACTAGAGGATTAGCCTCTGTGAAATAAGTCTTCTTCTACATCCCTATTTTCTTTACCAGCATTTTTAAGAAGCACCTTGAAAGTGATCTGTGATGTGGAGACCAAGTGATGAAGATTATTACTCTACCCCAAGTTTCTACAGTTCCTCCAATGATAAAAGTTCCATCGCCTCCCCCACTTTGTAAAATGGAAAGAAAAAGGATGTCCCAATTCCAAATGCTTTATACATGGTACAAGCAGCTTTATGGAGGCCCTCAACATTTTTATATATAAAAAAAAGAAAAAGCAACCCACAGCTGTCTAATGTACGCCAGGAAGGATCTGCTGCCACTGCTTAGATTTTTGCAGCCATTTTTGCTTGATTGACATATTGCCAAGTACTTTCAACATCTCCTGACTGTATGGACACTTTCAGCTCTATTGCTGCCACCATGATGTAGCCATAAAAAGGTTGATTGGCATGTCAGCTATTCTTTTGTGGCCTGTAATTATTTTTAAGATACTATTCCATCTCTTTCTCCTCTACAAGTCGTAGAAGCCTTTTTTTTAACCCAATGAAGGAAAAAGCTGAACAACATATTTACTTATTTCATTCCTGCTTCTCTAATCTGGTCTACTGAATAGAAGCTCCAAAGTCACCAAGTTAACATGTAACTTTACCTTGAGTTACCTTGAGTAAGATGGATGGCCTATACATTTTATCAATAAATAAATAAATAAATAAATAAACTTATAGGACCTTGTTGGTTCATCTTGCCAACAAGACAAGCGAGGTATGAAGAAAGGAAGCCACAGTGTCTAATCCTTTCCCAAGCTCTACTTTTGCAAAAGTTTCAGTTGCTGCCCCAAAATAAACCAGATGGGTTTTCCAAGACAATTGAGGTCATAGAAATGCAGAGCCTGGAGAAGACACAATTGCTAAGAGACTTAGATCAAAAAAATGACTTTTATCTTTATTAATACAGTATAATTTTTATCTGGATGTTTGTACACGACTGCCAGCATGGAACTTAGAATTTATGATGTATGCATTTATTTTCACCTTGTAGTATTATTGAAAAATGTATCACCAATGTCTTATTAAGAAGCCCTGGAGGGGCCAACGATCTCGACGTGAAAGTTCTCAAAATATTTCTGTACTTCACCTTACCCTACCCTACCTGGAAAAATTTGTAAAAACCAATAAAACTTTTGCAATACAAAAAAAAAAAAGAAATGCAGAGCCTGGGAGTCACTTTCAAACAGGAAAATGTTTGGGTGAAAATACTTGCATTACTATATAGAAAAGTGTTAAGTTCCTCTTCTTGTCAAATGCCTTTGCTTAACTTCTATTACTCATCATAGGACATTGTAGAACAGTTAAATTTTACAAGCGATTTCTCGCCTTTCTAGAAAAGTAGGGAAGTGGCTAATTTTATTTTTATTCGTGTGCATGCTAAGTGTTTCTATCTCCAGAGAAGGAAGTGCCAAATTTTAGCAATAATATTCTGAAGCGCAACAATATTTTAGCAATAAACTTCTGCTTTTCAAACAAATGTACATTCCCTGTTCCTACTTCAGCTGCCCTGGACTTGGATGCTTACAGGAGAAAAAGAGGTGTCCCAAGTGATTTGCAAAGCCACAAACACATGACATAATCACAATCCCCAGCAGAGTCATAGTATTCCAATTTGTGGACTCTTGACATGAGCTTGACACATCAACCCACCTACATTAGCAACTCTGAGACCAAGGACTAATCCTTACTCCTCTACAGCTAATAGAAAGCAAGATGCAAAGACATATTTCATAAGCACCAGTTCTGGGAAGCACTTTGACATTAGCCTTTTTCCCTCCTCAAAACTCTTCTGCATTTCATGGGGGTGGAAGTGGGGGGATTTGTTTTCTTTTTCCTGTGGTATGTTTAATAATAAACTATATTACAGACTATATTAGGCATGTGAAGGGGCCATCACTCACTAAATATCCCTCGCAATTTTTCCTCCTCTTTCTATGAAGCATCAAAATCTCTTTAAGGGTTTTATTGTCTCAGCAGACACATAACCATTCCTCACAGGTGGAAAACACTTGTGTTGAGAGATAATTAGGACAGTTATTGGTCCTGACTTCTCTATAGTTTTTTTTACTACCGGTGGTATCCATGGTAGGACTGAAAACCTCTCTGAAGAGAAAAGCTAATGTTGTTTATGTCACATTGAGTGATTTATGGGTACCACAAGTACTGCTTTGGATGACAAAAGTGGGATTAATATTATTTGATAAGATGCAATTCAGGCTTAAAATATGCATGCTATTCTCACCCTGTGCTGCAAATATTTTTGAATCATGCCACAACTGGTTTATGAAGGCTGATAACTTGACCCCAATTTATATGCAGAGAACTGTCACTTTAAACATATTATTCTTCCAAAGGCAAACATATATCCTAGAACTTCAGCCTGACTGATAAACTTTTCTAGCATTGTCTGTCTCCTATTCCAGACTGAAGTTTCTGTTGTTATATGTAGGAAAATGATGCTTTAAAAGAAAGAAAAAACTGTTTGCCATGCCCGCAACATAAAAATAATTTTTAATTCTGAAAACAATCTAAATTGTGAAGGAGTTCTGATCATACTTTTTTTTTCTCTGATGCCTCTGTCAATATAAAGTTTTATTAGATCATCATTCCAATCTGGTTAAAGGTCATTTGAACAACCTATATCTGAATTTTAGAGGCAACCGAGAGAAAGAGGAGAGAGAAACATCAATTACGGCATTCAAATTCAAGCTTTGGTGTGGGGGGGGGGGAGAAAAAGAGGGAATAAGTAAAACTTACTGAAATGTCTATACCTTTCCAACTTAGTTTTGAGCCCCACACCCCTGCAACAGGTAGTTCTCCTGCTGTTTAGTATCATTTTGAATAGAAATCTAGAGTTCTTACTGTTCTCTTCTCACACGGGCCAATTCCTTGCTCACTCACTCTTTTTTATCACCTACCCAGAGGTAGGCTTCAAAAATTTTTAGCAAGGGGTTCTCTGCCCAGTTGCTGGATGGGCATGGCTGCGGTGGTCATGGCCTAGTAGGGCCTCTTGCACCACAGAAGGGGCGGTGCATTTTTGCCCACCTGGGCTCTGGAGGCTTTCCTTGAGCCTCTGGGAGGGTAAAAATGGCCTCCCCAGGTTCCGGAGGCCCTCTGGAGGCTGGAAACCATTTTTGCCCTCTTCAAGTCTGCACACGTGCCCTGCACTTACCTGTATCCAAAACAGGCCATGTGGGGACTCTTGGAAAGAGCTAGGAGGGGAGGCTGGACCAGCCAAGAGGAGGGTTTCGGATACTCTGAACTGCACAGAATCTTAGCGAGAGGTTCTCCCGAACCCCTGTGAATCCCTAGCAGCCCACCTTCTGCACCCAACCCAATTTGCAGGATTTCTGCTTAGAAGCCCTTGAATCTAATTTTGAATCTGTACATGTGTGTATATTTGTGGATTTGTTCTCTTCATTCCCACGGTGACCATGCTGAGTCAAACCAAGAGCAAGAACAAAAGATATACATGGTTTTGCAGACCCATCCTACATATTGTGAATGTTTCGGTGTTTCTAAAAGATGCTGTAGCTACTGTGCTCCATGCTTTGGGATTTGAAGCTTATGAGGCACCTGCCTCATCTTTCAAATGCACATTCTTCTCCTGGCAATCCCTTTTATGGCACCTCCAATGACAACAAAAAAATAAGTTAGATGATGCAGGGAACAGCATGAACCTGGAAGATGAAACTACAGAGCATAATGGCTATTTGTCTTTTGTAAATAAGCTGTGGTTCGGTCTCTGTTGCTAGGCCTCCAGGTTCATTTGTGTGCTTCCAATTTTCTCTCATTCTCTCATCTCACAGCTGCAATTGGAAAATGGGGTAAATGAAAAAAAGAGAAACCAGGATCACAACAGTGGTAGAATGGGGCCTTCCCCACTTCTGAGTTGAAGTGCTCTCTACCCATCATTGAATCAGCAGAAATATAACTGCCAGAACTGCCTCTAACGATGACCAAGAAAGAAATCATTCAAATCCATCTTTAAAGATTTAAGAGTACGTTTACTGGTTACGAAAAGAATGCAGCCAAGTTCAAGCAAAGTCTGAGATATTCGCGCGCAAAAGCATACATATCAATAAGCGTCCAACCCCTTTCCCCCACAACCCCCCAAACCCTTGTCCAATGCAAAAAAAAACTTGATGTCATGTGGGTTGCATCTTCAGGAGCATCATCAGAATGGCATGTAAGACCTTTGACCTAGGCTACTGCTGGTACCAGCTCCTGAAATGTGAAGTGGAAAGCAAGAGCATCTAATCTCCCCAAAACATCTCCTGCACTATTACAATCCCATTCCAAAATACCATAGCCCCTCCCTCCCCGTTACAATGACAGCCGAAGCAAGCAAGAAAGCGGAGGCTGACAATAGCAGCCTGAAAGGATCTCCATCCTACCTCTATCTTTCTGTACCCCGTCACTGCCAGACAACCATCTTCCCACCAAGTAGATGATAAAGCCTAACAGATTTTATATACTGAGAGGCTGTTCTTAGATGATGTCAAAACAAGAGGAAATAGTACCCATACAGCTAAAGAAGACTAAACATTTCTCGCTCATGAATGGGAACAAGATGAAGACAATGTCACAAGGACATAGCAGAAAAAAGATGCTGAAAGGGCATTTTTGCAGCACAGTTGATGCAAGTGGGAAAGGCCCAACAACTCAATCATGTTGTCTTAATATGTCTGTGTTTAGGAAAAATATTTAAAATGCATTAGGAAGTTGTTAGTGTTATTTGACTATACGTCAGTTTATAGTACAGGTAGCCCTCGGCTTACATCCACAATTGAGCCCAGACTTTAAGTCAGGGGTCCCCAACCTTTGCAACTTTAAGTCTGAAGAACTTCAGCTCCCAGAATTCTCCAGCCAGCAAAGAATTCTGGGAGCTGAAGTTCTTCAGACTTAAAGTTGCAAAGGTTGGGGACCCCGGCTTTAAGTGACTTAAGTTGCTTGTGCCCAGACTTAAGTTGCTAAGTGAGAAATTTGTTAAGTGAGTTTGCTCTATTTTACAACAATTCTTGCCACAATTGTTAAGTGAATCAATGCAGTTGTTAAATTATTAGCACGGTTCTTAAGCGAATCTGGTTTCCCCATTGACTTTGCTTCTCAGAAGGTTGCAAAAGGTGATCCTATGACTCTGTGATTCTGTCACCATCGTATGAGTCAGTTGCCAAGCATCTGAATTTTGATCACATGACCATGGGTCTACTTGTAAGTGTGAAAAACGATCATAAATCACTTTTTTCAGTGCCGTTGTAACTTTGAATGGTCACTAAATAAACTGTAAGTCAAGGACTATCTGTAGTTACCAAAATATTCACTGAACATGGAATATCTCTATGCATTCTGGGAATTGGAGAATATTTTTCACATAAGTGTAGGCACAGGTAAGAGAAAAAACACCCTGAATGAAAACAAAAAGTGATGATACAGACAGCATGTTATAAAACAATATTTCAAAATATTCAAAAATTTTGAATATTTTTTGAATATTCAAAAAATCATTTCAAAATGATTTTAAATATATGTTTTTCCTATTTCCTAATGTATGGTGACCTTTCTATGAATTCAGAGTGATGTGGCTTGATGGGACAATCTTAAACATGTCAGTGGTGCTGCCTTCACATGTTCTCCTCCAATTGCATGGTCTTCTCCAATATGCCTGCAGGTGGGACAAATTGTCAGGCATGAAAAACCAGCTCCATGTAGCCTGCTCAGATGCTGAAATCCACCATGTAAATGAGATGAAGAGTGTGGAAGAGAGAAGAGAGGCAAGAGGAAGAAGAGAGGGTTAGGAGAGAGGGTAGGGGGGAGAAGGGGAGAGAAATAAGGAGTGGAAAGAGGAGAGAGAAGGAGAGAGGAAGGGGAAGTAGAGAAGGATGACAGAGAGAAGAAAGGAGGTAGGGAGGAGGAGAGATGGAGAAAAAAGCGATGGATAGGGTATAAATATGGTGTATGAAGAGCAGAAGAGCCAATGATAGTTTTTGGGGGTAGATGGTAAGATAATTTGACATAATATTAAATAATATAAAATAGTGTTGGTTATGTAAAGGTATACATGTGATTATTTGTATGAAAATAAAAATAAATAAATAAAACTTTTTTAAAAAAAAGAAAAACCAGCTCCATGTGTGATGATCCAATTAAATAAATGTATTGCTAAAAAACCCGTGCACGTGAATCTTCTCAAGTAGCAGTTAGAATTAGATAAGGGTCAATGGAATCGGAGGGAGAGATTGGATTTAGTCCCTTTCTGCCTATGTAGGGATGCTAGGCTGATTCCCCTTTTAACTCTACCCCCATATTCTACCACTCCTTCTCCTCCCCAAATTTTGTGCAAAAGAATTAACGGCCTCAAATTTAACATCAGGACTGATACATGGACAAAGAAATATCAGTATTTCAACCTTCCAAGGTTGATAGCTGATAGTACCGATGGCGGATCTGAAAATGACAGTGTTGGGGAAACTCCCATAGCCCCATTGAGTTCGAAATTGTTGATCTCATACATCAACAGGTTTCAGACAATCTCCACAAACTTAATGGATTTTTAATACATTATAATTGTTAATTGATAAACTCTAGTACTCTTACATGTAACCTATATCGGAATTGCCAGCTTTTCTTCTTTTCTCCTTTCCCCATCCCATCCCAATTTAAACCCTCTAGCTTCTATTCTATGCATCCAATGAAAGCTTATACTTTTTTAATAATATTTGTTAATTAGAGAAAGTGCTACCAGACTTCTGATTATGTTTATTAGCTCCCTTTTTCAAGTAGCATTTTTCAGTAGGATCCTTTTTCAAGAAGCAAACTGCTGCTTTCAAGCAAAGTCTTCCTTTATACATCAATACATTTGCAACATGAGGAACAACTCAGATTTTATGTTGTAGGTCAGGGGTCCCCAACCCCCGGGCCGTGGACCGGTGCCAGTCCGTGACTGGGTGGGAGCCCGGCCGCAGGACTGGAGAGGAGGAGGAGGGAGCAGGGGGCAGCCCCCTGAGCAGAGCGCGCAGGAGAACGCAGGCGCGGCTGTTCGCACCATTGGAGTGTGGCTCTTCCTCCACCCTCGTCGACGGAGGGACTCCTGGGCGATGCCAGACCGGCCACCGATTCCCTCCCCTGCTGGCATGCCGGCCACTCGTTTTCTTCCAGGGGCTGCGGAGGCTCCGCGGGCAGGGGAGGGAACTGGCGGCCGTAGGGAGGGTTGCTCCAGTGGCGCACAGGAGTCCCTCTGTCGACGAGGGTGGAGGAAGAGCCCCCACCATCCTCCTGCGTTCTCCCGCACGCTCTGCCCAATGGGCTGCCCCCTCCTCCCTCCTCCCTCCTCCTCCCCTCCAGTCCAGCTCCTACCCAGCCACGGAGCCTGACCGAGCGAACGAGCGACCAAGCACGGCAGGCGGGCTGAGGAGGCTGGGGGGACGACGACGACAGACACACATAGAGAGACAGAGAGAGGGAGGGAGGGAGAGAAAGATAGACAGAGACACAGAATGAGTGATTGAGTGAATGCAAGACAGACAGACACACGCGCACACACACAGAGTGACAGATGGGCGGATGAAGGAGAGAGACAGAGAAAGAAAGAGAAAGAAAGAAAAAGAATGTGGGAGAGAGAGAAAGACAGATAGAGAGAAAGAGACAGAAAGGAAAGAAAGACAGAAAAAGATACAGAAAGAGAGAAAGAGAGAGAAAGAAAAAGAGAGAGAAAGAGGGAAAGAGAAAAAGAAAGAGAAAGAAATAGAGAAAGGGAAAGAGAGAAAGAAAGAAATAGCGAGAGAAAGAAAGAGAGACAGAGACAAAGAAAGAGAGAGAGAGAGAGAGAAAGAAAGAAAGAAAGAAAGAAAAAGAGAAAGAAAGAAAAAGAGAAAGAAAGAAAGAAAGAAAGAAAGAAAGAAAGAAAGAAAGAAAGAAAGAAAGAAAGAAAGAAAGAAAGAAAGAAAGAAAGAAAGAACTTATGACCACAGTTGAGGCCAAAAGTTTGGTTGCTAACCAAGATCATTGTTAAGTGAGTTTCACATTTCCCAAGTTGGCCACGCCCACCCAGTCACATGACTGCTGAGCCACTCAACCGGTCCGCAGAATTTTCTTTAAAATAAAACCGGTCCCTGGTGCAAAAAAGGTTGGGGACCCCTGTTGTAGGTAGTATACATTATTTCTGTGATACAGGTTGGATACTTTGGCAGCAATAAGAAAAGCAGCTTCTGATCCTTTTGTGACTGTATTCAATTTGCAGTTGTGGGATTGTTTTTTCAAGTTTGCATTATTTTACAGTGTGTGGCAGAATAATATAACTTCCAGAAATTCGGCTCTTAATGAGATTTCCAGAATCATTCCAAACAGTATGTAGGCAGCTGCTTCAAAATAAAGTCAGTTGCTGCCTGCAAAAACTAGAAATATATCTTTGTCTATTTGAAAAAAAAAAATATTATTATGCTTGGTTGCAGAGTCAGCCAGATGGATTTGGTATTTTTGCTCTTTGTCCACCTATCAAATCCTTCCCAATAGGGAAGAGATGGGCAGATGTTGTTTGGTTGTGTTAAAGGTGTGGTCACAGAATGTAAGCTGCCCCAGGTAAAGCTTCCTTTTGCAATTGACTGAAAGTGATTTTGTCAGTGCTGAGGGTGTTCAAGTGGTGCTTCAGATATTTTGAAATTGCACCCAAAGATCTATTGCTATAGATAATATCTCTGGTTTTTGTTTTCGTTTTTTTTTTTTTTTTTGCAATAGTCATTCTACTTCTATTTTCAGGTTTCTGTTAGCATATTCCTTAGACCAGTCATGTCAAACCCAAGGCCCAGGGGCTGGATCCAGCCCGCAGGGTGCTTAGATCTGGCCCTCAGGGCCACCCTAGAAACAGGAAAGGACCAGCCCACAGTGCCTCTGCCAGTGAAAATGAGTCTGGGAGGGCTGCGTCCAGCCCTCCCAGGCTCCATTTTCATTGGCAGAGGGCAGCAGGAGGCCATCACAGCTGAAAATGGAGCTCTGGAGCCCATTTTCATTGGCCGAGCACTTAAGACACCACAGTCGCCCTGACACAAGTGATGTCAATCACTGACTATGCCCACCCCGGCCCCAAGGTCAAACCCAACCCTGATGCTACCCTCAATGAAATTGAGCTTGACTTCCCTACCCTTAGACTGTATGTGCACACAAGCTTTCTTTCTTCGACTGAAAATATGATCACTGCAAACATTAATGGCTAGGAAGGAGCTAAACCAGGGTTAGCAACATGGTCAATATTACCCAATCAAGGATGATGATTGTTATTATTATTTTCATTCATAATACAATTTGTTTTCAATTTAACATTTTTATTGAGTTATAAGATAAAACAAGCTACAAAATACAAAAGTAACTAGGAGAATGGTGGGAAGCAAGAAGAGACAATTGCTAGATCTTTATAGAAATGGTTTGTTTATATTATTATGAAAAAAAACAAAAAGTTGTGATTAGATGTTAATGCCTTATTTTACTGCAACAGAGAGAGTCGGAAGTCAATGTTTCCTTTACTTTTTTCCCACCCTCCCCACCGTTCTCCTAAAATACAATTTGCTAAAGTAGCATTATTTTAATATAACTAATGTTTGGGGAGTGTCAGTAAACAACCTGAAACTTTATGATGGGGTCAATGAGTTGAAGAGTTTGGGGACCCCAGACTGGTATTCAACTCCAAGAACCAGCAAGTATCTAAGAGTTTCAGGTAAGACAATTTGACAATTCAATTTTCCTATACTGAAAGTCAGAGCACAAAAAAATATGCAAAGAGATCCCGCCACAGATGTACCAGATTTGGCCCTGCAGGCAGATATTTAATTTATCTGGAAATACTAAAAGAGGAAGTATGAGTGAACTGCAGCTACACTCGGTTGCTTGAAAAATGCCTGTAGGGAGATACATGAGTTCCAAAGTAATGCTGAGAAACCTTTGCTATCCTGGAAGCTTCAGAGGTGGATGCCCTTGAATTTTATTCTGACACTGCTATCACTGCAGAATGCAACTCCTTTCAGAGCTGAGAGTTGGCAGCAAATTATGCTAACTCACATGTCTTTATTGGTTGCCTATTGTGTTCCTGGAACTATTAAAGGAATTTCTCTTTAGCTGTAAAATCTCAGGGTCTACATAAATTTAACTAAGTCCTTCTCTTTTCCTTCATAGGTTATCATCTCTTATATTTGTGAATCAGGAGGGGGTTTCTGCCAGCATTACTGCCAGTTTGGTGCATGTGTGATTTCCTCTGTGTGCATGCACAGTTGCCTGTAAATAGGTCTGTGCATGCACAGAACATTAAAAATGTCCACAAAAAAAAAGCCCATGCTGCGGCGACTGGGGAAGAGGTTCAGGAGCATGGCGAGCCTGCCATTCCTACCAGTTCAGTGACCCAGTCACAATTTCCACTACCGGTTCACATGAACTGATGCGAACCAGTAGCAACCCACCTCTGTTGTGAATGTTACGTTAAAGAGTTACTAATTCCAAGCTGGACTTCTCCAGGGACATTTGACTGGTGGCTAGTAATTAGTCTTGTCAGAGTTTATTGCATAAATTCAAATCCAGAAAGCACACACAGATAACTGATTCAGCTGGATTCATTAACTTATTTATATACATAACAATAGCTGAATAAATGTACAATACCAACAGGTGGTTCTTCCAAGTAAACACTAGGCAGGAAACTTACTGGCAAATACAAACAGTTAGTTCCATTTCAGCAGACAAGCCCAGACAGACTGCTTTTTAACTTCTCAGAGCAGCAGACTGCTTAAGTTATTGTTTCAATTTTCTGCACAGACTCAAATCTGTTTAAGCTCCCATTGGCTGACTTAGTTGCTATGCCTATTCATTGGCTGACCTTGTTCCCATGTCTTTCCAGTCATGAATATTTTAACAAGTCTGAACTTAAATTTTGTGTGATGTTTTAAGAACAGGGAGGTTGCTCTCCTGTACTGATTAAAAATATAATTTGTTCACTATTCATTTAAAAGCAAATCAGGTCAGATAGGGTGGTATTTTCCCTTCCCTTAAATGTTTCTCATCTTGTGAGACCTCAGAGATGTTCCTTTTCTGTGGCTCCACAATCCTTTAAAACAGCCTCCCCCCCCCCTCAGATTTTTAGGGATTGGGTCAGTGGTGGGATTTAAATAATTTAACAACTGGTTCTCTGCCCTAATGACCAGCTCGGTAGATGTGGATCGGTGGTCATGTGACTGGGTGGGCATGGCCAACTGAATGTCATTCATATTGATGGGGGCTTAGCCTTAGCTGTTACAATGTTGGCCAAACGTCATCATTGTGCCACTCTCATAGCATCCGCAGAAAACCGCCCTGCCGCCCTGTTTAGGGTGACCCGCTCCCTCCTCCAACAGAGGGAGCGGGAAGCCCCGCTACAGGGTAGAGCAGAGGAATTTGTGACTTTTCTGCAGGAGAAAACCGCTCAGATACAGAGTGAGCTAGCCCCCATTCATGGCCCAGTGGGATGCCATGAGAGAGATCTTGTTTGGGAGGAGTTTGACTCCGTTACTTCCGAAGATATGGACAGGCTACGTGGGCGACTGCGAGCCACCACATGTTTATTGGACCCGTGCCCCTCCTGGCTTGTACTGGCATCCTGGGAGGTGACACGAGGCTGGCTCCAAGAGGTTGTCAACGCATCCTTGAGTGAGGGTTCCTTGCCTGATTCCCTAAAAGAGGCCATGGTGAGGCCCCTCCTCAAGAAGCCCTCTTTGGACCCAGCTCTTTTAAACAACTATCGTCCAGTCTCCAACCTTCCCTTTTTGGCGAAGGTTGTTGAGAGTGTGGTGGCACAACAGTTTCCCCGTCACCTGGAGGAAATTGAGTATCTAGATCCGCGCCAGTCCGGCTTTCGGCCCGGGCATAGCACCGAGACGGCATTGGTCGCGTTGGTAGATGATCTCTGGAGGGCCAGAGATGGGGGATGTTCCTCCATCCTGGTCCTATTAGACCTCTCGGCGGCTTTCGATACCATCGACCATGGTATCCTATTGCATCGGCTGGGGGGGTTGGGGGTGGGAGGCACCGTTTTACGGTGGTTCTCCTCCTACCTCTCTGGCCGATCGCAATTTGTGCGGGCAGGAGAGCAGAGGTCGACCCCGAGACCCCTCACATGCGGGGTGCCTCAGGGGTCGGTCCTCTCGCCTCTCCTGTTTAACGCATATATGAAGCCGCTGGGTGAGATCATCCGTGGTTTTGGGGTAGAGTACCACCTGTACGCTGATGACACCCAGCTGTACATATCTACCCCAAACCACCCCAACGATGCCGTAGCGGTGATGTGCCAGTGCCTGGAAGCCGTGCGGATCTGGATGGGAAGTAACGGACTCAGGCTCAACCCGACCAAGACCGAGTGGCTGTGGTTTCCGGCTGCCCGATTCAACCAGCTTTCTCCAACGCTGGCCATAGGGGGCGAACATCTTGCCCCTGTGGATGGGGCGCGCAATTTGGGTGTCCTCCTGGATACCCGGCTGTCTATGGAAGAGCAAGTGACAGCCGTGGCCAGGAGGGCGTTTTACCAGGTTCGCCTGGTTCGCCAATTGCGCCCCCTATTGGATCGGGACGCCCTTCGCACAGTCACTCATGCCCTCGTGACATCCCGACTGGACTATTGTAACTCTCTCTACATGGGGCTTCCCTTGAGGTGCACCCGGAGGCTTCAGTTAGTTCAGAATGCAGCCGCGCGAGCAATTATGGGGACCACCAGGTTCACCCACGTTACACCGCTCTTGCGCGAGCTGCACTGGCTGCCTGTCGTCTTCCGGGTGCGCTTCAAGGTGTTAACTATCATCTTTAAAGCGCTCCATGGCTCGGGATCTAGCTATTTGCGGGATCGGATCCTGCCCCATACATCCTCACGACCGATTCGCTCCCACAGAGAGGGACTTCTCCGGGTGCCGTCCACTAGACTTTGTCAGCGAGCGACGCCCAGGGGAAGGGCTCTCTCTGTGGCGGGCCCGGCCCTCTGGAACGACCTTCCCCCCGATATCAGAACGACCACGGACCTCCGCTCCTTCCGTACGAAATTAAAGACCCATTTCTTTCGACTGGCCGGCCTTGGATAGTCTCTCTGTCTATAGATTTTAAATGTTTTTTAATGGGTTTTAATTTTTTAGCACGGGATAGCATTGTTTAATTGTGTTTTAATGTATATATTTTTGTATCTATTGTTTATATTGTTTTTAGTTCCTCCTGTGCACCGCCCCGGGTCCCTGTGGGGAGAGGGAGCGGTTAATAAATTCAAAAAAGTTATTATAATGTTATAAGGGTAAACCAGAGAGGCAATTTTTGTAAGCAGGGCAATAAAGATTAGGCTAGAAACAACACCAGAATGTTTCCTTCTTGCCTTCCTTACAGGATTAGCCCTGTAAAGTGGAAAAAAACAAAATGAGATTCTTCCAACAATCGGTTCCCCAAACTACTTAGAAAGTTAACAACCGGTTCTCCTAAATAGGTCAAACTGGCCTAATTCCACCACTGGATTGGGCATTCTGTTAATTCTTCAGAGGGTTGTGAAGACCTGGCTCTTCACCCAGGTCTTGGGCAACGGTGGAAATAAGTCCAGCAAATATAGAGTTAAGACTTTCTCAAAGCCCCTCCTTCTATGAGACAGACAAAACTAGATGCAGCTCTGAAAATATCATTTTAACTTTAAAAAAAAAGATATTTTGCTAGAAATAAATATCCTAAGGTGTTTAATAAAGTCATCACAGAATATACATCCTAAATGTTAACCTATATTTATAAAAAGAAATATTCTTAGGTCAACAGTGCTACAGGTTTTCAGGGGTTGGACTATCACCACAGCCAGTCCATCCTTAGCCTTAGAAATTCTGTGGGTGATTTTGAACCGATCTCCTTCTCTCCCTCTGTCATATCGCACACTACTGTTGTGGGACAAAAATGGGAGGATAGAGTGCTATGATCACCCCTCTGAGCCACTGAAAGCAAGGCAGAGTACAAATCTGATAAATAAATAAACATCACTAAATTACACAACTCACTTGAAACCAATGGATCATTAATGGAAACCTTTTTCTCATTTTTCAGACTTGCCAGTAACGGTTGGCTGTCCGTATTAGCAATGTACAGGAAAGTGATGGATTGGTGGCTGGAATGCATTACATTTGTTACCAGGGTCTATGATGCCAAAAAGATGATTGGCTGAAGACAGGCAACAAACTGTTCCATATCATATCCCAGCATCTGTTAAAAGCTGTTTGGGAAAGGCTGGGCCATGCAGATGGCCAAATGCCACTAGATAAGGTTCTAGAAAGCAGTGTACAAGATGTGCAAGGGAAAAGCTAAATGAGAGGTTCAACGATTATGGATGTGCAAGTGCCCTGCAATCCAATTTTAATCATTGGCCGATTAAACAAGTTAAACTTGATTTGAATTGTTAATTTGAATAACAGATTGATTCCCTGGATATGGTTGATGGCTATGGTTGATTCAATTGAGAAAAGGCATGATCAAACACACACTGATCCAAAAACTCTAGACCTGATAAGTCGCATTGAATTGGTTTGGTGATTTGGTTTGCAGATTTGATTCCTATGAGTGATTTCACTACATTGACTTTAAATCAAAATTTCAAGCTGAATTTTTACATTGTCCTATCAAGCAACATCAACAATGTACTTGTTTACAGAATGCTAGAGGACAGAGAGTTAATATTCATTATAATCACACTCTAAAGAAAACCCTTTGGAAAACGAGTATGTCTAAAGAGCTCTATTTCTAATTACTGATTCCCTTCCATTCTCCTTTCTCTGTTTATTCAAGAATTCTCTCAGGGTCATCTCTGGCTTAATAACTGAAATTCACTGAATTTCTTTGTTACTCATTCAGAAGCCTGCGTGTAAATAAATATATGCTTCATTACTCATCTGAAAATATGTCGTATGGGAAATGTAATTGTGTGTTTATTTAAATCTTGATGCAGTTCTATCCATATTTGTCACTCATTTCTGATGGAATATGCCATGTACTTGTAACCCAAACTAAATTATTTTGAGGAAAGGAGAAGCAGAAAACTAAAAATTCTTACTATGATAATCAAAAAGCATAACAACACTCCTATATCATAGCAGTGAGTCAACTTTTGCACAAGCATTCAAAGAGGTGCTTCTCTATTACAAGATCTGCTAATTATTACATTCTTTGGGGAGGGGGGGAAATAACAGATTAACAGAGTTGGAAGGGACCTTGCAGGTCATCTAGTCCAACCCCCTGCCCAGGCAGGAGACCCTACATGTGCCTCTACCTAGGATCGAACTCACAACCTCCTGCTCATGAGGCAAGAGCTCTACCTCTAGGCCACATAGTTTTATTTGGTGTCACTGTGGCTTCCTCTCTAATTTTCAAGTTTTACCATAAAGCTCATCCCCCTGGACAAAGGCCACCACTTGCAGCACATATGTTGTACATGATTAGAGAATGTCATGAAAAGCAAAGTTAGATTCATTTGTTTTTTTGGCTGGTGGGGGAAACCTTGTAGAATCAATGAAGAACTGTACCAAAACACAAACAAAATTGATATGCATTCTATATTGGGTACATCAGCTGCCAGTTGGTCATCCTGTGGTTTAAATATCAAGCCCAATAAATCTACCCCAAAGAATTGTAGCTTGAGATTGGTTGTTAGTGGTGATTAACTGTAATGGAATTAATTGTCATTTTTCTGGCAAATCCTTTTCTACCACTTCCTTAAGCTTTGTGGAGGGGGTGGGTCACTTTGGTTTTTGTTGAGGAGGTCATGTTTTATAATTATTTCATCTTAGCTTGCAGAAATAGCAACTAACCATATTCCAGTGTACAGATTTACGGGGAATATTTTTTAAAAAACTAATTAATAGTTTTCTAGTGAAAAGTCACTCTCATTAAGTTTCATGATAGATAACAAAGTTGACTACGGCTGATTTCTTTTTTCTACCTGTCCTAGTTTTTGCTTCTTGTTAAAATGCTGCTGTTAACATAGTGGAAATTGATCCATATGTTAATGCTGACTCGGTATTTTAAACAGCAATCTTGCTGTCATAGATACACCAAGGGCATTTTGTTCAATGCAGCGAATACACAATATATGAGTTATTTATTTATTTATTTATTTAAAACATTTACATAGCCCCCCACGTTATATATCTGTATGGCTCTTAATCAGCAATTAAACAGGCAATGCAGTGGTGCAAAGGCTTAAGGATGCTGGATCTGAGGACCAGAAATGGTGAGCACGCCATCAGTTCAAGCTCCGGTAGCACTGTAGGAAGGGTGAGCTCCCATCACTCGAGTCTAACTCCTGCCCTACCCACCCAGCAGTTCAAAAGCATTATTGTGAGTAGATAACAAAGCAACAGAATAACAGAGTTGGAAGAGACTTTGGAGGTCTTCTAGTCCCACACCCTACTCAAGCAGAAAACCCTACAACCATTCAATTTCAATTTCAATTTATTTCAATTTATATACCGAACCTATCTCCATCGAGATGGACTCAGGGCGGTGCACAGGGAATTAAAAATCACAAATAAATAACAACAAATACAATAACAATAATTAAAATGAATTAAATACTCCAGATAAACAGTTGTTCAATCTCTTCTTAAAAACCGCCATTGTTGGAACACCCACTGCCTTTTTATCCTGCCTTTGTCCCGCCTTTTTCTGCTTTGGAGAATAAATTGACACCCTCTTCTTGGTGTCAGCCCCTCAAATATTGGAACACTGTTATCATCTCATCTCTAGTCCTTTTCATTAAGCTAAACATTCTCAATACCTGCAGTTGTTCTTCATATGTTTTAGCTGACAGTTCCCTAATCACCTTTGCTGCTCTCCTCTGCATTCTTTTTGAGTCTCAACATCTTTTTTATATTATGGTGATCAAAACTGGATGCAATGGGTACCACTCCAATGGGAAAGGCTAGCTTTATAAGAAGAATGGGAGCCAGAGCTGGACCAGCACAGACATGAAGTGAGAGCAGTAGAAGAGGCCCCAGAAGAGGTCACAAACCCAAACACTGCTAGCCAGCTAATGCAAGTTAGTTTGCTGCATGTGGTATGAATAAGCACACAGGGCACAAAACTAAACAAACTACCAATTAGGCTGTCAGGACTATTCTGTAAGCTATATAGCTCCCTGACAAATGTATATTATATGAAATAAATAAATAAACAATTACAACTTCATCAATAATAAAACATAATATATATATCTATTAAAACCATAAACAATATGATCTATTTATGTTCTGAAAGCCCTTTATTCATTAGTTCTAGAGCCACTTAGAATGCATTACAGTGTACTCATACAGTTCTGGAGTCATTTTCAGAGGAAGTAATATCTAGGAATTTTCCTTATGTCAAGGTTGGACAACTAGTCAGGCATGACAAAAAATAGGCGTCGGTGCCAATTAATAGATCATCAAGGCCCATAAGCAGAAGAACAGATGCATAATTTTTATCAATTTCCTTTTTTTCTCCTCTATTCCTCTGGCAGCATGCATGGGAAAATGGAGTACATGCCCTTGTTATAGAATAACAGAATAAGCACTTTGGAAACAATATGAAGGTTTAAATGTAGGGGTGAAATTCAGCAGGTTCCAAGAGGTTCTGGAGAACCGGTAATGGAAATTTTGAGTAGTTCATAGAACCGGAAAATACCACCTCTGTCTGGCCCCAGTGTGGGGTGGGAATGGAGATTCTGCAGTGTCCTTGCCCAGGAATGGTGATTTTGCAGTATCCTTCCCCTGCCACACACACGAAGCCACACCGACAGAACCAGTAGTAAAAAAATTTGAATTTCCCCACTGCTTAAATTCAAATTCAAATTCAAATTCAAATTTAATTTGTAAACCGCTCCCTCTCCCCACAGGGACTCGGGGCGGTGCACAGGGAAAGTAAAAACAATAAATATACAAATATAAATACATAATATAAAAACAAATTAAATCTATTCCTGTGCTAAAACCCGTTAAACTAAAATACCCAGCAGCTATAAATAAGTTTAAAACCCCATAGAAAGAGAGACTAGCCTAGGCCAGCCAAGCGGAAAAAGTGTGTTTTTAATTTCAGACGGAAGGAGCGGAGGTCCGTAGTCGTTCTAATATCGGGGGGAAGGTCGTTCCAGAGGGCCGGGCCCGCCACAGAGAGCGCCCTTCCCCTGGGTGTCGCCCACTGACACAGTCTAGTGGACGGCACCCGGAGAAGTCCCTCTCTGTGGGAGCGAATCGGCCGTGAGGATGTATGAGGCAGGATCATGGGTGAAAAAAGAATTTATTTCAAGGACACTTTCTGCTAATCTTGCAAGCATGAGAGGTTCAGTGCCTTACTTTATCTAATCTGGTGAGACCCAAAATTCCTGCCCCTAAACAAGACTTCCCTATCACCATCCACTAATCCTTTCCTTGCTGAAAAGGAAGAAATATTGCTCACCATTAACAAAGGCAAAATGAAATTGACTAGAGGCAGCAAACATGTTCCCGCTTGCAGTTTACTAAAGCAAACCTAATGAGGAAATAGCAACAAAATAACTGGGTGATAGGCACCTAATCCCATCGGTGTTTCTCACTTGCTAATAAGAAAGGATTGCTGCATCTAGTACCCCGTTACCTCTTGAAAGCTCAATGTTTCTCAACAGTAACAACTTACACAAAGTTATCCAATTTTTCTCTGTAAAATCCCGAGATCTAGACAGTAAATCAGTGCCCTAGAATTTTCCATACCACAATTCAAAACCCTTATAAATGTTCTTTTCTAGTGTACTTTGTTTCTCTTCCTTTGTAAGCTGAAACCCAACAACCATTATTTCAATAAAGTATGATTTACCTCCTCAGCATTTCATCTTTCAGATTCAAAAGAGTAGGATTTAACTAAAGCCCTTTTATGTGCACAGATCCAGCTCCTTTCTCCCCTTTGTTAAGGAAATAAAAGCCTTGCTGATATGAAATCCATCCCTTTCTACCAATGAAAATGGAGGATCTCCTTGCTTCTCCTGATGTCTAACATAGATATGTAAACGTTTTACATAGAAGCGTTTGTTTCTTGACATTGAAGCTCCTGGAGAATTATGATGAATTCAAGGTCTCTGATCCAGTTAGTCAAGTTATGGCTCAGCCTTGTCCTGATTACTGGATCTGACTTGCCCAGTGTGGCTGATTGTATGGACTGAAAGCATCCAGCTGATCATTGCTATTCAAATTAAATACTTCTCTGATTTTATCTTGAAATATCTTCTGAATCAATGGAGGTCTTCTAGCAAAAATTGTCCAAAATATGGTGCAATCCACTAAAACAAAGAGATTTTCATTCTCTTACTTTGAATAAAAATGTTCTTCTGGATTCAACCCAAAATAATTTCCTAATAAACCAGATTTCTATTATTTTATTTTATTTTTTATAAAATATTTTAATATGTTTTCCTATTGATATTTGTTTTCTGTGTGGAAATGTTTGTTGAAGAAAAACAGTAGACCCAGTGACTTACCCAGATTGGGTCCAGAAATCAATATAATTTAAAAAATAATCAGCTGTAAATACATGTCTTTTCGCCCTACTAAGAAAAGCATATTCTGCAAATATATTTACTAGTATTTTCATTCTTATAGCTCACACAGGTTCATATCCAAGGAACATGCCAATCTAAGATCAGCACAACATTTGCATAACCTTTTACAGGTTTTTCACAAAGATGAGAAATTGTTCATGACAGTGAGGAGGAACAAAGCCAGTGGACATGCTTAGTGGACCCCTAAGCTAAGTATAGTTTTTAGTTCTAAGCATATCAATGGCAACATAATAGAAATAATTTCCATTGATTTCAATGTGCTTATGGGAATAGAAATTCAAATTCATTGTTATGGATTCATTGTTATAAACCATTTGTACATAAATTTCATTAATTAACACTCTGTCTCAAAAAAAGCCTGCCTGCAATGTGATCTGTAATATATTATTTCAAATGTTTTCATTTGTCAATGACTAAAAGGTTAAGTTAAGCAAGAAATAACTCTTTCATACAACCATATGTTTAATTTCTGCAAGCCATGCAATTAAGAAATTCTTGTTTGCAAAGGCAAATTCTTCTTATGATTGCAGACACCTTGACCCTCACTATCTAGACATACAAAATGTTGGAATTTGCAAAACAGGAAATATTTAAAATCAACGTTTTGAAGCTATATAACAATTTGTGTGGTAGATTAATTCCAAAAAGTAGTGAGGAAAAGAAAAATAGAAAGTTATCTCTGCTAGGAACTAAGGTCTAATAAGAACTGTCTATATAATTCATTTCAGTTGTTTCTTGTCAGATGAGCTTACCTCTAGATTCAGGTTAAAATATATCTTTGCAGAATAACCCATTTCAAGCCAAAGGACAGAATTAAAGGTCTTTTCACTCTAATGTTACATAAACTATATCCTCCAAACTTTAAGTACATTTTCAGTAGGTTATCTGTAGAATTTCAAGTCCTGTATTGCTTGTTGCAATTAGTTGTGAGTAATTATTTTGATGCAAAGCTGAATCTTTGTGTTTGCATGAACCTCTGGTTTTCTTACCTCAGTGTTCAAAATATTTTTCTCAAAATTGCCGCTTCGTGTGTATTCATTTACATTGATATGCATTTCTTCATTTCTGAATCAAGAGAAAAATAGGCTGACCAAATTTGCACAGCCTCACCAACTGAACTCAAACGTGCTTCAGCAATGAAGCTTATGCGTGGGTCTTTTCTTTCAATTTTAACATAGGGCAATTTAATTGGTGGATTTGACTAGTTGGATTTCTTCTACCCCAAATGTTATTAAGTACCAGGCGGAAAAGATCAGGTCCATACTTGAAAGTCCAATTAAGTTGATTTATTGCTACTCATGCCTATGCACAGGAATATTCTCAACTAATGGTTAGCATCTGCTTAGAGTTAGACAAAGGTCAACACAATTCCTTTGTGTTGTGTTGTGTTGTCTTTTCCTCCACAAAACACAGAGATTGGGCTTAGTTTGCTGATGGCTACATTTTAGGCTGATCCATCTTTTAACTCCACCTCCAGGTTCTGCCACTCCTTCTCCTACACCAGGGGTGTCAAACTGGCAGACCGTGGGCCAGATGCGTCATGAGCAAGCCCCGCCAACTCCAGCTTCACAAAGGCAAAAAACATCATGTGATATCACATTACGCAATTGAGTTTGACATCTATGCCCTACACTAAACAATGGGGGGGAAATATCACCAATAGCTCTCCTTTTTAGGCTCACTGGCATTTGCCTAAAACCAAAAGTAATTCATTTTACAAGCATAATGCTCACAATAGGTTTAGCAAGAATTAAGCAAGAATTAAAAAGAATAAAGTGCTAATAATCCCAGCAACAATTTTCCATATACAATCACAAGCTACTGTACATTATACTAGAGTATTCCACATTTTCTTCTTGATTGTCTTTCAATACTGCCTTACTGTCTGAATTGTTGGATCCTTCCACTGATAAAAGAGCTGTAGATGGCTTATACAACAATCTCCTGAATCTTGTCATTTTTGGAACCAACCACTACATTCCTTAAAGTGTGGCAGGGCAGACATGGGTGAATGTGGGTGGAAATCTGCATCACAGACTTTAGTTCTCTTTCAAGTTCCCAAGTGAAAGTTAATTACTGTGGTCTCTGCCAGTAACTTTCATTCAAGCCATTCCTAGACATGAGTGCATCTTAAGGGTGTGGCAGGAAGCATGCATACATAGTATATTGAGTAATCTCCCTCCTTCTTCATCCTGGCCTATCTTCTTTTCCTATTTTTAAATAAAAGTTATCAGTCTTCCAAGCAATTGGAATAACCCCTTGGCAGTTGGTGGTATATAAAAATGTAATAAATAATTGGCAGTCATTTGTTGACACAGAAACTTACCAATCTTTTCAAAGACCACAGAACACACAAACCTTGTGATCTTGTAGTGAATATAAGGAGTTTGTGAAATGTCTGAAAAATTGCTTGCAAAGTGTGGATCAGCACTGCCTGATTTTTCCATAGGAACCAGATTTCCAGTTTCTCATTCAGTACAAGCAAAAATGGCCATGGATTACAATGGCTATTGACTAGAGAATAGAGAGAATACCTGCAGAAGCCAGTACCAGCCAACAGGAATTCTGTAGGTGCTTATTTTTGGTTATATATCCAAGGTGGTCAAGAACGTGAAGAAGAATCAAAGACAGCTGTTACATTCAGAGAAAACACAAATATTATTGAAGAATTGTAATAGCTAAGGACAGAGATAGACGAGATGAGATAAAAAGTGTACTGAAAGAGAATGTCCTTTAATAATGATTAAGAAGATGTCCTTCACATATTCACATTTGGAAAGCTGCTATATTTTTGGAACACACTATACAGAATTCAAATTGAAAAACAAATGACTTCACTTCCGCTTCCGCCCTCCAACGGCGACGGATGGGTCCCTGACTCGTCCGCTGCTTTGTCCTTTTTTCTGCCCCCCCACGGGGGCGAGACGCCCCATCTTGGGGGTCTGCCGTAGAGTTGGCTTGCTAGGGACGCCCCCTTCCCACGGCGGTGGGAAAGCGACCCTTGTCTTCAGCCTAGGTGACGAAAGGCTGGCTGCGGGGGGGAGACGCCTGTCTCCATCTTCGCCAATGGAGAACAGAAAAGCTGCTTAATTTTGGAGTGAGCCAGACGTCCGGGTCGGAAGGCTCTCCCGAGGCTCGGCTGCAAGGTGAAGAGTGAGTGTGCTTTTATCTGCTATTTTATCTCCGATGGCAGTGCTGGACTAAAAAGCTTGGAAGGGGGTGTTTTTTTCGTTAAACCCCCCCTCGGATTTAAAGCGGCGCTTTGAAATGGTTCCTCATTGCGAGGGACGGATTTTTCTCTATGCAGTTTGCCTGGAACTTAGTGAAAGCGAGTGAAAGTGATCTGCGGCTTGCAACAATGTTTCTAAGTTCAATTGGCTTGTTACAACTTATTTCTTTGTTACTTTTTCCGGCTGGCTCCCAGCTTGGGCGCTGGAAGATGGCTTCTCTCCGCTCCTGAATGACTATTTTATTTATGGAAAACTACCAGCATCTTCTTGTAATTTGGACTTCCTCTTGCTATTAATGAAGAATTTTTTTGGATTAATTGATTCCCTGTCTGGAGTGCCTTTTTTTTATTATAACTATTGATTTGGGAAAGTGTTTTTCTACTGGTTCCTGAACTTTTTTACAACCTTGATTTGAAACTTTTACCTCCTGATTTGTCTCAACGGCTCCACCCAAAAAACGCCATTTTAGTGGCATTGACTCTAACAGTTAACCATGGCACAAAAATCAGAATTGGCAGGATTGGAACAAAGATTGTCTTCTCTGGAATCTGTTATACAAACTTTGGTACAGGAAATCAAGGCGCAGAGAGAAGAAAATAACAACTTTAAGAAGGAACTCCTGGAAACTCGTAATCAAGTGAAGGAGAACATACAGAAGACTGAAGATCTGGAAGGGGGGCTAACTGAGGCAAAGGGAGAGCTTAAAAATGTCAACAGTGAGGTGGGGGAACTAACTGGGCATATGTCTAGGATGGACTTCGAAAGGATGTCATATTTTTTAAGATTTCAGAACATTTCTGAAGAATCTGGTGAATGCTTGCCTGAACTCATGAGCACAATTTTAGCAGACTATTTACATAAACCTAAAGATGAGATCAGGGGGGACATTGACCTAGTCTACAGAATAAACTCTGCATATGCCAGGATAAATGAAGTACCCAGAGAGATTCACATTAAATTTGTCAGAAAGTCAACCAGAGAGGGAATTTTGAGGGCACAGAGAGGGGGTCCCCTAATTTACCAACAAAAGGTTGTCGCTATCTTGAAGCAGGTCCCAAAAAAAATCAGAGAAATGAGAAGGAAAATTTCCTTCTTATCTAAAACATTGTTTGATCACGGGATCTGGTTCAAGTGGGCGATGCCCGAAGGGATGCTGGTGTTCTGGGAAGGAGGAAGAGTGAGAATTAAAACAGTTGCTGAGGCGGAAGCCTTTCTTAAAAAACATTCCTCTGTCCTGGGTGAAGATCCAGGGGGGGCGGAGGGGGCCACGGCCTCGCCCACAGGGGACCAAGCAGGAGAAAAAGAAGATACAATAGCCAAAAGACTTAGATCAAAAAAATGATTTTGCTTGCTTTTCTTTTTTCTTATTAACTTTTCTTTCTATTCTTTTTTATACCAGGATGTTTGTACATGTCTGCCATCTCAGAATTGGAAATGTAATATGTAATACGTATACACTGGTCTTTATCTTGTAGTATTTTTTTTTTTGATAAATTTGTTTACTATTGTTTTATTATGTAGCCCGGAATGGGCCAAGGACTCTGACGCAAAGGTTCTCAAAATGTTTCTGTAACCCTTACCCCACCCTTCAGAAAATTGTTAAAACTCAATAAAACTTTTTCAAAACAAAAAACAAAAAAAAAACAAATGACTTGAATAATAAAAATAATATATACCTACAGATGCAGTCATGTAGCAAATAGTTATAAATAGAAGACAAGTGCAAGAGAATACATGTGCAAATAGTTAATTGAAATTATTTTGCATGTTTCTACTACCCTCATTCTTTACTGTTTGAGAGATTAACTGTAGGTGCCTTGCGGAAGTCAAAATTGCAGCAACATAAGCACTTAAACTGTTGGCTCTTAATATTCTGAACACCAGATGCACTTTGACACAACCAGGCAAGGCGAAGATTTTCCTGTGTCTCATTTTCTTCACATAGTTTATTTTTACCTGGGATGTTCTTTGATTATACTCCAGAAAAGCTGCATAGAGTATCTAGCAATAATAATAGTAATTGCCAGATATTTGGCAATATAATGAATACCCTTTGGCCTCTAGATTTGACCTAATCACATAGGAAGGGATCTCACAAATATGTGCGCATCTTCCACAGTTTGCCATGTTCCAAAAGAGTACCACTGATTTATTATTAATCAATTACCATAAAAGCAGTCAATAGGAATAAAAGCAATGCAGAGAAAAGCAATTATACTATAATATCAGGGGTCAAATCCACTTACCTTTGCTACTCATTCGGCAGCAAGAACGTCAAAAATGGATGTGAAGATGTCTGAGTGAGTGGGTGGAGCCTGCTACTGAGTGCCGTCAAATGTAAGCAAACTATGGGGGGGATTCATTGCGCCACGTGATTTAGATTAGCTAGAAAGCAGGAAATTCTGCTTTCTAGCTAATATAAATCCTGCATCACAGCTGATCATCAGAAAAGCCAGTTCGCCAGAACCGGTTTCATTTTTTTTTACCACCAGTTCAGACGAACCGGTAGTATTTTTACTACGGTTCAGGCAAACTAGTCTGAACTGGTAGCATTTCACTCCTGAGTAATATGATAAATAATAATATAACATAAGCAGAGAAAAAAACAGAGAAAATGAAAAGCTTAGCATAAAAATGCCTTCATTGCTTCCCAAGTCACATCAGAGTAGTATCAAACCATCTTTAAAGTGCTCCATGGCACAGGACCTAGTTATTTGCGGGATCGTATCCTGCCCCATACATCCCTTCAGCCGATTCACTCCCACAGAGAGGGACTTCTCCGAGTGCCGTCCGCTAGGCAATGCAAGCGGGCGACGCCCAGGGGAAGGGCCTTCTCTGTGATGGGCCCGACCCTTTGGAATGACCTACCCCCCGATATTAGAACTACTACGGACCTCCGCTCCTTCCGCTTAAAAGTAAAGACCTATCTGTTCCATCAAGCCGGCTTGGCCTAATCTATGCTCCTCGCCCCAGTCTGCAGCTTAAATTGTTTAATCAGGTTTTAATGGGATAGTTTTAATGTTTTATAAATGTTAGTACAGGGTTAATGATTTAATTTGGTTTTAATTATGTATGTATTGTTATGTTTTTAGATGTTCTGAATTTTCCTGTACACTGCCCCGAGTCCCTTCGGGGAGAGGGGGCTGTTTAGAAATTTAATAAATTATTATTATTATTAATTATTAAGCAACCAATCTTGGAAACAGCATTTGAGAATCAAATTGCCAATATAGAGAAGGTCCTTTCTATGTTAGCTGCTCACTTAATCGTAGATGGCAGAAGACCAAAGAAGGGCTTCAGTTGAGGTATGTTTAGTTGTGGTGAAATACACTGTGATACAAACATCTAATCTGGATTAACAATTTGTTTAAGAGAAGAGTTAAAACAAAAATTCTAAGAGGTTCTCTTCATATGTTTTGTTTCGAATTGTAGCTTAGTTGTGTAAGGAGTTCATAATTATCATTCTGAGGATGGCTAATCTTCACCATTATCAATTCATTTGTTCAACTGCATTTCTTCAGAGCATATCCAGTTTACTTATATAAACTTTCAAAATGTATCACTATTTATAGCATACAAATTATTTATTTTCTGTGGCGAGAACACTGGGTTCTTTACAGGACATCCCTTCTTCCTTTGCCCTTTTTATTTTTGTTCCAGGATTATTATCTGTGGGAATTTAATGGAAAAGAATGTCAATAATGATCCTGAAAATGCGTAGCATGTTGGTCTGCTTTCATTTTCTCAGAGAAGAAAAATGTTTAAATAGTCCTTATATTATTTCTTTTTCTTTTTTCCACCCATCCCATTGGTCAGACTCATAGTCGAAAAATTGGGTCCCCTGAACCAGGATATACTACAACATTATTTAATTCTGTGTAATTTTAAAAGAAAATTTGAATATTTTTTTAAAAAGTATTCATTATTTTATCATAAAATACAAAACAATAAAACAAACAAAATGAAAGCATATATTCAATCCTAACAACAACAACAACAACAACAACAACAACAACAACAACAAAGTAGTGTTGAAAAAAGTGGGAAAAGTGATCAGTTAAATTTAACATTTAACACATAGGATCCTACAAGAAAATTTAAAGCTTTGTGCAGCTACCTTAATAGGCAATATTGTAGAGTTCTTACTGGTTTTGATTTATTTCCTTAAATAAATTAAACGTTGGCCATTTCATTCATCTAGCTGACACATATCTTTAGGGGCCCCATTTAGGTCATCATATTAGCTTGCTTATCACAGAATGGAGATGCCCCATTTACCCTTTTCTGCGGATAAGTCCCCACAAAGAGCTGCCATATCATAGAAGCCCACTTCTGACCTCTGAGGTTCCAAGTTGTTATGACCTGAAAGTCACAGTGGAACTTGAGAAACCGGATGATTTCCTATACACTCCATGGATCATGGGGGAGGAGGTATGAGGTGATGCCAATCTGTTTGATTTAGTTCAGAAAAGAAGCAGGTTTTCTTCTGTCAAGTGCCTATCCCAAGTACAGATTTGGATTCAAGGGGCTGTCAGGTAACACCTATAACGAAAGAAGACTCCGAGGCTTGAGTTTCCTCAAATTTCCATTTTATTAGAGATGTCATATTGGCACATCTGGGAAAACACGAATCTGAAAGTTTCCAGGTTTTGCCTACCTACGTGAAAGTTTAAGTCCCTGCCCAGCACCCATATGTCCATCACATGGTCCAATCAGACCGTCCAAAACTGGAGATGCCTCTCAGTCATCTTATTGTAGCTGCTGGGCAAGATGTCCTTGACTCTCTGAGAAAAGAAAGTTATTTTGACTATATATCTCCTATAATCCTCCCTCCCATTTATTTTCCAACAGTACAAAATGTGGCAGGCCTGAACGCCCAGTGTAAAAGATGGCTTCCAGGTCTGACAGGGGCATCAGAATCTGGCTTCCACAGTTTCTCTCCCCCACCTTTTTTTAATGGTTTGATCAATCAGACAACTCGTTGAACTAGACAACATGAGTCACTGAAATTGAATAGCCCATCAGATTGTACTGAAAATGTGATTAAAAGGACTCAGACTTGTATTCTTACAGTCTGCACAACAGAGAATTTCCTTTGCAGTGTCCACCAATTTGGAGAAGCCATGGCCCCTCATTCCTTCTCCTCATGAAATCTTCTCTTAATAAGTTCACTTCATCTCAGAACAGAATTCGATACACATAAGGCTTCAACTCTTCCCATGCTCTTTTGGATATTTAGACCTAAAGGTAAGGTTATAATTTGGCCCAAGAATCCCTTCATCTTTCATATTACAACTGTTCAACACTTGCCCACTGGCTGTGTGTTGATCTGGATGATCACTAGATGACATGAAGAAAGACAAGCATCTCATACTTTGGTAAGTAGGTTAATAGATAAGGCACATGATACATCAATAATTGGAGAATTTCTGTGGCTATATCTATGGAATTACTGAACATGTCCAGGACTTGAACATAACCAAAACCTGTTTCTTAAACTCCAGCTCTAAGATAATATATGCAGCAGCTATATCTGAGCTGCACAAATCCATTTATGAGAAATGAACTCTTTGTTGCTATCTGGTGATCCTAAGACCAATAGGTCAATAGTCCTGTTGAAAACAAAGTAAAATGGATTGGAGAGTACCATCTTGTCACACATTATGTACACACTTAGTGGCTTTTCCCATAGGTGATGACATTCAGAGAAATCTTCCAATCACAGTCCTAAGTAGTGGTGTATTAACCATTAAGCAGACTAAGCATGTGCTTAGGGCACCAGGCCCAAAGGGGGCACCACAAAGTTGAGAAAGAAAAAAAAACCAATGAAGATTTGTACAGTATGTACAAAGGAGGAGGGGGCAACAAGATTTGTCAGTGTTTAGGGCACCAGTGAGCTTTTATCGACCACTGTTCCTGATAAAAGTTGCATGGAAGAGCTATACCATAACAAAGCATTGCCCTGATCTGGAACCTCAGTAATGGAATGCTAGGGAGCAGAGCTTTTTTTTTTAACCATCATCATTTCTTCCCAGCTCCCGAGCTGGAAGAAAGCAAGACAAAACAGGTCTGTAGATGACTCTATATACAACTGAATGTATGTGTGTCTGTGCCTGCCTGGGGGATGTTGTCAAAGAAAAAGGTCAAGATGGTGGCTGAGGCAGTATGATTGAAACTGCCTGTTTTTTTGAGTGTCCCCTCGCTTTGTTTAATTTATACCTTGGGTATTTTCTTGGTAATTTGGAGTGGAAAGATTACTTAAAGTAAAATAGTACATCTGTTTTGCTTCTCCTTGCAAACTCCGGAAAACTTTATTTATTTGTTTGTTTGTTTGTCAAAAATGTACAAGATAACAAGAATAGGTAATGGCCTAATTTATGCTTCTCGCCCCAGTCTGTAATATAAATTGTTTTATTTGGTTTTTCATGGGTTACAGTTTTTAATGTTTATAAATTTGTACAGGGTTATTTAATTCAATTTTAATTTTGTATGTATTGCTATGTTTTTAGAAGTTTTAATTTTTCCTGTACACCGCCCCGAGTCCCTTTAGGGAGAGGGGGCAGTCTAGAAATTCAATAAAATAAATAAATAAATAACAGAGGAAATAAGTATACATAAATGGGGACAGTAAGTAAGGGAGGGTAGGCACACTGGTGCGCTTATGCATGCCCTCTTTATGGACCTCTTAAGAACATAAGAACGTAAGAATAGCCTTGCTGGAACAGGCCACAGTCCATCCAGTCCAGCATTCTGTTTCACACAGTGCTCCCCATTTGCTTCAGGGTATTCCCAAGCAGATGTCTTCATCTGCTTATGATTCCCTGCAAATGGCATTGAGAGATATCCTGCCTATCTCTCCAACTCGTAGGGTGTCCTTAGGCATCCATAATGATAGCCATGGATACCCTTGTTCTCCATGAACTCGTCTAATCCTTTCTTAAAGATGTCGAGGCTGACAGCTGTCACCACTTCTTCTGGCAGGGAGTTCCATAGACCAGTGATCCTCTGGGTGAAAAAGTACTTCCTCTTATTTGTTTGAGGTCTAGCTTCCAAAAGTTTCATGGAGTGCCCCCTAGTTCTAGTGTTGTGCGATAGGGAAAACAGTTTTCCCTTTTCTACTTTGTCCACACCGTGCATGATTTTATAGACTTCAATCAGATCACCTCTCAGGCGCCGTCGTTCTAGAGTGGTGTGAGGTCCACTGTAGACAGTTTGAGATTGAAGCTGTAAGGGTTTGAGGCTGCATCAATGGAGTCAGATAGAGCATTCCAGGCATCGACTACTCTGTTGCTGAAGTCGTGTTTTCTGCAATCGAGCTTGACTATACTACTACTGTATTTAAAGTGTGCAAAGTATAGGGCTTCAGGGACTACAAAAAGGGACCAGGATAACTGCAGGACATGTGATATTGCTTATTCCATTATTTGCAACATGTGCATAATAAGACCAACTAATATTATAAGGCTGCTGGAAAGCCCGATTCAGATGTGCATGATTGACATTTCTTTATACAACACTGGATGACACTGTGCTTTCCGGGGATGTGGGAAAATAAGAGATCTTTTGGAACCGATCAAAGGTCTATCTAGACTGCCATTCTTCTTCCCCAGAAGCAATCATATTTGCAGCCGCAAGCAGAATGGGCCAGTAGCAGTGCTGATATTCAGCAGCCAGATGGGATACAATATGTAATCATCACAACAGTAACCATTGATGGTCTTATCCTTCATTAATTTGTCTAATCCCCCTTCTTAAAGTCCTCCAGGTTCAATCTATGGTTCATGCTAAGCGCCACTTCAGGTTGCAACCCAGAGCTGAGCATGCTGTACAGACCTGTTCATGGGAAATTTACAAGTGTGCTTTCTCTCTACAGCAACATAAATATAAACACCAAGTATATTTTTCACCAGGTTCTATTATAGGTTTCTAGATTACTCTGAAGACATTTCACATGGCACAATCCTGTATTTATGAGACACTTCAACCTTTCCTCTTGCAGAATTTGAGACCCAGCGTGGTCTTAAGTAATGGCAATAAGCTCCTTTTCACCATAGGTTGTCTTTTCAAATGTCTTTAGTCTCTCACTTCAGTTTTCAGGGGAAATATTCAGCTCTGTAATAATAGTACCAAGATAACCTGTAGTTGACCTATCTTTAGACTATAATAATTATCCATGCAAGATGATTTTGTGAGATAACATAATGATGTAGGTGCTGTGCTAAGCTATAATGGAGGTGCTCTGTGTTAAGACATCCAACATAAAGCCGATTGTGTCTAGAGGGCTTTTCTTTTCTTCTGTACACATTGTTGAATTTCAGCGTACAGAACATGTTAAAATCCTTTCCTAGCATTGTGTGGAGATCATGCATTTCCATTAGAATGGCACTGTTTTTGATTAGGGGAAATACAGCCATCTTCCCAGGGAAGCAGAGCATTTCAGGTGTAAAAGAGGATTTGTTCTAAAGAAAGTGATTATAATGGGATTTAATGTAATTGAAAGTCAAGGTACAGTAGCTATGCACTGTATCAGTAGCCATATTAAAGTTTTCCTTGCATGTGGATTAGATCTCCTTGTGTAAACAGGAAGCAGAGAGCCCCAGCATAAATCACTAATGTGTTGTACAGATTTAGTGTGTCAAGCAATAAAATCATGCAGAGAAACTTCAATGTGTATTCTTTGGTAGATAAAAAATGGAATTGTTAGGGCTCTACCTTGCAGCCCTGAAAGGACAAAAAGAGATTAGAGGAAAATGTTATGTACATGATGTCATGAGTAATTAGCTAAAAACATTAGCTTGTGGAGGATCAAGATAAAATTAATCTTCCAAGCTTTAAATTCCCCCCAAATGTTAACATTCCTGATTGTTCTTTGTTGAAAATTGTCAGTAGTTGAGAGGATCAATTTTCAAATGATTTTCTTGAAGGGCAGAAAAAGAGATAATAATTTTGCAATGAGTTCTTTGTTCAAATTACAATTGTTTGCTGATAGTGCCTATTTAATCTTCGGTTTGGAAAAGAAGGTCTACACAGTTAAACCGCCTAACTGCCTAATGAGAGCATTATTTTCTAACTCCACCCACCCCCACCTCACAGGAATATCCTTTTACATAGCAAATCTACAGGGCATGGAATTTAGAACAGTGCTCCATTTCTCTAACAACACAAGACCTACTTAAGAACAGAACAAGAAGGTCAAGAAGGAAATATGTTGTGGCACAAACAGGGCCTGGCAGGCAAGAATGGGAAACAGAGACAGACATTTATGGTAAAAAGGCAGTGGTGGGATTCAAATAATTTAACAACTGGTTCTCTGCCCTAATAACCATCTGAGTAGGCATGGCTCAATGGTCATGTGACTGTGTGGGCGTGGCCAACTCAACATCACTCACCTTAGCTGCCTTGATGCCTTAGCTGTTACAATGTAATAAGGGTTAACTGAAGAGGCAGTTTCTGTAAACAGGGCAATAAAGATAAAGGGCAGAATATTTGCTTCCTGCCTTCCTTACAGGATGGCTAATTTACCCTGTAAAGTGTAAAAAAACAAAATGAGATTTCTTCTAATCACTGGTTATGCATAGAAAGTTAAGAACCAGTTCCCCTGATTAGGTGTGAACTGCTGAATCCCACCACATAACTAACATTATGAGGGAAAGGACTAATAAATATTTCCATATGTCCTGACAAGAAGGTATCCTCAACGTTCTGGGACTTTATGAAGCAAGGCAGTGAATTAAATCCATTTCAATCTGCATGAAATCTTCAAGCATCCCAGATTTCGTATTTCAGTCTACTTCATTAATTGTAGCTACCATTAGCCTTAATTTACATTGTACACATAATTGAGGGAGGGGATATTATAGCAAATAGAAGATTACATGAAGAAAGAAAAGGAAACAACCATTGCATCATTAACTGAGACCATTCACAAAACAGGTGTTGCTTGTAATCCAATCATCTTGGCATTGGCTACAAATAATTAGGAGGAAAAAAACTTTATTCTGATTCAAACTACAGAAGATAAAATTGAACTCCTTTTTAATTTCCTTATTTACTACACTATAGTAATTTCAGAAGTAACTTTTTCCTCTTCAGGATGGTTTCCTATTTTCCAAGACAGTCATAGGGCGTAAAAAAAAAATAAGTTCACCTTTAAAAAAAAAAAATGACATGCCACAAACAGCCTTCACAATATTACATTGATATTAAAAAAAGTAATACAATATCTGAAGGTTCTTTTTCATTTCTAAAGAATATAGGCCAGCAGCTTTATCATAAGAGCTATTTTTGAAGCAAATCTCAGTCAAAACTATTGCAGAAAGATAACAGAAGAACTAGAGAGAAGATCTTATTACTGTAAACAAAAATGATGATGATGATTTTATAACTGGCTAGATCAATTAGATAGAAATTAAAATATCAGTCATAAAGAGCAGGGTCCAGTCATTTGTTTCCAAAGGGATAAATGGTTTTTTTTTTGTTTTTTTTGTAAAGTAATTTTATTGGTTTTACAATTTTATAACAGGAAAAGGGTAAATAGGGTATTTTTAACAATATTTTAGAGCTTCCATATCGGTGCTGGTGACCGCCTCTGAGTCTTCTTACAATATCAATTCCATTAAAGAATAAAAAAAAAAATAGGAAGAGGTACATACATTTCAAATCGCAAATTTCATAATCTAAAATTTCATACATTCAATTATTTTGTTTCTATAAACATCCTTAGCAGGAATTACTATATATATAAAAAAAAAAAAAGAGAAAATCATTTTTGTGATCTGAGTCTCTTTGCTATTGTTTCTTCTTCTTCCACCCCACCGGCAGGCAGAGCCATGGCCCCTCCCATTCCCGTATCATCGTCATCTAGGATTGAGGAGTGCTTTTTAAGAAAGGCCTGGGCCTCATCTACTGTTTTCATTCTAACTCTTCCTCCCTCCCAGAACACCAACATTCCTTCAGGCATTAACCATTTAAACCAAACCCCCTTTTTGTGTAATTTTTTAGATAAGAAGGAATATTTCCTTCTTATATCTCGGATTTTTTTCGGGATTTGCTTTAATATGGCTATCTCATTCTGTTGATATATCAAGGGCCCTCCTCTTTGCGCTCTCAGGATCTCATCTCTTGTTGACCTTCTTGTAAATTTAATATGTATCTCCCTTGGTACATTATTTATTCTGGCATATGCTGAATTGATTCTATAAATTAAATCAATGTCCCCCCCAGATATATTCTTTATTTTTTGGTGTAATCCGCTAAGATCGTAGCCATCAGTTCTCTTAAATTTTCTGTATCTGACTCAGGAACATTCTGGAATCTTAAAAAAAAAGACATGCGTTCAAAATCAATTCTAGACATATGACCTGTAATATCTGTAATTTCATTCTTAAAATCCTTTATCTCTTCCCTCATTCCAACTGCCCCGCCCTCCAACTCCTCAATTTTTTGCTTATTATTTGTTATTTCTCTCTGTGCCTCCAAAAGCTCCAGCTTTGTGCTTAAATTGTCTCTCCGAATTTGTTGCATTTCATTCATTATTCTCTGAAACATCTCCTCTATCGATGGTGATGGTGATGTTGATTTCGCCTCTGTTGCTTCTGTTTCCTTTTGGAGAAGTTCAGTAATTTTTGGCTGCGAGGTTGGACTTGGTCTAGTAGATGTAGGAGCAGATTCTGATTTGCCTGGTGGAGGCTTTCTTGCTGCCATGGTTAAAAGTGTTAAATCTTTTTAAGAACAAAGAAAAAAAGATGGCGCTGGTGGGCTGACAGTCCGTGAAGTCAGAGACAAAGGAACAAAGAGAAAGTCTTATCAGAGTTCAATTAGCGTTTGTAAAGATCAAGGGGAGAAATCAATTATATTTTCCCAAAACAGGACCAAAATAGAAGGTTTCACAATAAATGAGAGTACTGAAAGTCACTAGAGTAGGCTCTTTTATGTATATTTTAAATTAGTCTTGTTTAATTTATTAAGCCAGAGGAATGCTTGCAAACAGGAAACTTTCACTTCTGGAAACAAAGAAGGGCTATCCTCCGCCCTGCCGGCAGTGGTGAAAAAAGGAAATTTTGTTGCAAATCCATTTTAAATGTAACAAGTCTCAGATACTGTGTTTATACAGCAATTCCTTGTTTAGTAAAACATTTCCTTTAAGGCTAATCAAACGGATGTCATTTCACTCTCTCCCGATCCAGGGGGTGATTTTACGATGCCACTTTTATTTCCGAGGGGGGGATTTCCCCCTCTAAATTCTTTTGTTCAAGAAGTTGAATGTAGAAGGTTTAAAACAGATAACTCACATTCCAGTTGCTTTTAGTCCAGAGCCTCAGCTCAGCCATTCAGCTCCGGTAATTCAGCTCACTCAGGAAATCCTCCATTGTTCCGGCTCCTTCAGCGAAAAGGGAATATACCCCCGCACTCCGTCCTTCAACTCCTAGGGCGAAACGGATCGCCCCCGCCGACCACCGTCAAGGTGGGGGGTCTCTCCGCAGCCACCCTTACGGAGGGGGGGCAACCATGCCCCCCCCTGCTCCCGAAGGTGCCCGTCAAAGGATCATAGCGGCGGATGCGCTGTAAAAGGCGTCCGTCCGCGTCTGAAATCGGAAACGCAATCCGATAATGGTTTTTCAAGTCATGATCCTGTAAGGATTAGTTTTCACTCCCCCTTGTAATATTTTATATGCCCTTAACATTTGGAGAGTTTCCTAGTCTTCCAGAAGAAACAGAGTTGAATAAGGGACCGCAGGAGAAGGAGAAGGGGGAAAGGAAATTGATGTGTCCTAGGGATATCCATTGTATAGAAAATAAATTTTCTTTAAAAGTCAGAAGAAAACTACATTCTTAAAGTCTGTGAATATTTATTTATTTATTTATTTATTAAACTTATATGCTACCCATCTCAGCATCAGGTGACTCTGGGTGGCTTACAATGTCATAGATAACAACATAAAACAATGGGAGGGTTGACAACATTAAAACATTGGGCATTAAAAGTTAAAAAGTTAATTTGTTCAGCAGAGCAAAATCCCACACAGCTTTCCTGATCCATGTTTAGGGGAAAACAAAACCTGAATCAGGAGGTTTCAACCACGGGAAGCCATGAGGTTCAGAACAAGGCACTTCGACTGTAAACATCTGGGTGACCACAAGACAAAGAGTTACAGAAATTCTGAACGTTCTCCTGCTCTCTGGGAATTCTGCATTTTGAAGCTTAGATCTACTATTTTTGCCCTGGTAGACTTCCTTGAGCATCATTTCAAGGGACAGGGAAGTTAAGTCATCTGCACCCCTCCCCCTATGCTTACCATGACAACCAGTTACGATACTTTGCATTTTGAAATATATTCAGAAGATTACACACACAAAAGGGGGGGGGGATAAAATCCAGAACTCCAAAAGGACCGATCAAACCTGCCTTGTGAAAGAGTTCCATTATTATTATTATTTACTCCTGCATGGAACCCTCACTTCCATTACTATCTGCTTCTCATATAACTACAAAGCTTTCAAAACCTCCCAAGAGAGTGTGGTGGCACAACAGTTTCCACATCACCTGGAGGAAATTGATTATCTGGACCCGCGCCAGTCTGGCTTCCGGCCCGGACACAGCACTGAGACGGCATTGGTCGCGTTGGTCGATGATCTCTGGAGGGCCAGAGATGGGGGTTGTTCCTCCATCCTGGTCCTATTAGACCTCTCGGCGGCTTTTGATACCATCAACCATGGTATCCTATTGCATCGACTGGAGGGGTTGGGGGTAAGGGGCACCGTTTTACGGTGGTTCTCCTCCTACCTCTCTGGTCGATCACAATTTGCATTGGCAGGGGGGCAGAGGTCGACCTCGAGGCCTCTCACTTGTGGGGTTCCTCGGGGGTCAGTGCTCTCACCTCTCCTGTTCAATACATATATGAAGCCACTGGGCGAGATCATCCGTGGTTTTGGGGTAGATTACCATCTGTACACTGATGATACTCAGCTGTACATCTCTACCCCAAACCACCCCAACGATGCCGTCGAAGTGATGTCCCGGTGTCTGGAAGCCGTGCGGATCTGGATGGGAAGAAACAGACTCAAGCTCAACCCATCCAAGACTGAGTGGCTTTGGTTACCGGTGCCCTGGTTCAACCAGTTGATTCCATCACTGGCCATAGGGGATGAACATCTAGCCCCGTGGATCGGGCATGCAACTTAGGCGTCCTCCTGGATACCCGGCTGTCGATGGAGGACCATGTGACAGCCATGGCCAGGGGGCGTTTTACCAGGTTCACCTGGTGCGCCAGTTGCGTCCCCTATTGGACCGGGACGCCCTTCGCACAGTCACTCATGCGCTTGTGACTTCCCGTCTAGACTACTGCAATGCTCTCTACCTGGGGCTCCCCTTGAGATGCACCCAAAGACTACAGCTGGTCCAGAATGCGGCCGCGCGGGCAGTTTTGAGAGTTACCAGATACTCCCACATAACACCGCTCCTGCGTGAGCTGCACTGGCTGCCTGTGGCCTTTCGGGTGCTTTTCAAGGTGTTGGTCACCATCTTTAAAGCGCTCCATGGCACAGGACCTAGTTATTTGCGGGATCGTATCCTGCCCCATACATCCCTTCGGCCGATTCGCTCCCACAGAGAGGGACTTCTCCGAGTGCCGTCCACTAGGCAATGCCAGCGGGCGACGCCCAGGGGAAGGGCCTTCTCTGTGATGGGCCCGACCCTTTGGAACAACCTACCCCCCGATATTAGAACTACTATGGACCTCCGCTCCTTCCGCCAAAAAGTTAAGACTTATCTGTTCCATCAGGCCGGCTTGGCCTAATTTATGCTCCTCGTCCCAGTCTGTAATTTAAATTGTTTTATTTGGTCTTAATGGGATACAGTTTTTAATGTTTCATAAATTTTAGTACAGGCTTATTTAATTCGATTTTAATTATGTATGTATCATTATGTTTTTAGATGTTTTTAATTTTCCTGTACACCGCCCCGAGTCCCTTTGGGGAGAGGGGGCGGTTTAGAAATTTAATAAATTAAATTAAATTAAATCTTATGCCATGCTTCAGACAGTCTTTTCTGGCCACTTAACCAATTCTTCACTCATAAACTGCATGCCTCACTACCAGGCCAGATTCTAGAAATATTTGTCAAAGCCATTCCTATCTGCCAACCTGCTAGTGTCCCAACTACCATTCCTGGCTACCATTCTTTATCACTTCTCAATTCACTTCTCTCACACGTTTCTCTTGAGATACCATTTTTCTATTCTCCATTATTTCTTTGATAGCTACTCAGTCTACAATGGAGTACTATATTCACCCTGCAGTGGTTATTATTCATCCCCCAAAGGCCAACATTCCAGAAGAAATTGCCGCCAACTGTCCTTCTTCCTTGCTGTTTCTACTATTTTTCCAGGGAAAACACAGCACCATCTAACACTCCAGGATGACTCCGGATCATTTTTGAAAACTCATTTTGTCCCATCTCCCACCAATTAGTCTCTTATCCAATCCTCCATCGTAGCATCCAGTGAGGGCCAACTCCTTCTTAATCTTCTTCTCTCCTTCTAATAGAAAAGGCACTTTGTTCCTCACCTTTCCATTTTGAATTTCAACTGTCATGCAACATTTCCCCTGCAAAAAGCTTCTGAAAAGAGACTTAGAATCCCGATGTTCACAGAACATCTTCACTGAAAATCATTAACACAAAAAAAAAAACCCTATAGCAAAAAAAAATCATGTTGAAGCTTAGCAAACCAACCAGTTTAGAGGGGCTTTTTTTTTCATTTTTTTAACTTAAAATTGTGAAATATTCATAAACCATATTGCACAATGGAGGGTGCAAGGCAGGGGTGAAGTGCTACCTATTTGGCCCGATTTGCCTGAACTGATAGTAAAAAATGCTACCGGTTCGCCCAAACCGGTAGTAAAAAAAATGCTAGAAATCTCATCGCACAACTGATTGTCGCACAGCTGACCGTCCTAACTTTTTTCCTTTTTTTAAAAAGCATTTTTTAACTACGGGTTCAGGCGAACCGGTAGTTCTGACGATCAACTGTGCGACAATCAGCTGGAAATCCTGCTTTCTAGCAAATCTAACTCACGGGGCACAGCTGTTCCCCCATCTCACTGTACTACTTACTTTTATAGACTCAGAAAAGGCTCCTTAATCCAGTGAGCATGCACGCAAAGTGCTTCAGAGCATTTCACCCCTGATAAAAGAACACCAGTAACCCAAGTCAATAGCTCCAAAAGCAAACCCTCAGCACAGAACTGGGAGGAGAGAACTTGGGAGATAACAGTAATTAAACCATGTTAATGATGGTTTGCTGAATTTAGGTATGTCCTGTTTATTGTGGAGCTTTCAGGGTGTCTCTGAAGATGAAGACTCTCACTGTGTTCCTAAAAGCTTCTTAACTTACCATTAACAGGAAACAAGAGCATGCACAAGCTATTGCACTCATGGAACAAGATAACAATCGTATGAAAATTTAAGTGAAAGTGTGCATGCTTCTCATAGTAGTCCTGACATTTCTTTGAAGCATCCATGGTACAAGGAGGATAAAATGGGAATGCTTGCCTCAGAGTCAAGGAAGCAACCAGATACTTATTGTGAGATGTCACCACTCCAGGAAAACACACACACACACACACACACAGAGAGAGAGAGAGAGAGAGAGAGAGAGAGAGAGAGAGAGAGAGAGAGAGAGAGAGAGAGAGAGAGAGAGAGAGAGAGAGAGAGAGAGGAGACCCCTCCTCCACCATCACCCATATTAGTTTCAATAGCTCCTCAAAAAGCTATTTTGAATCATATTTGGGACAGAACAGTCCCAGCTTGATCTTTTTCTGGAACACAAGCCCCTAAACCAGGGGTCCTCAAACTTTTTAAACATGGTCCCTCAGACTGTTGAGGGGGCTGGACCGGCTGAGTGGGCATGGCTAGGTGGTCATGTGACTGGGTGGGCATGGCCAATTTAGCAGTACATTTTTCCTTTTCCCTTCCTGTACTTCCCCTCCCCTACTCACCCATCGGCCTTGGATCATAGGGCTGTGAAAAACATCCTGAAAAGCTGCTTTTAAAGCATTTTTAAAGACTACTTTACAAGCTGGCAGCAGAACTCCTTTACAATTTTTAATTCTTTTTTATCTATTTATTGTATTGTTTTATTATTTGTTGTTTTAATCTCCTGTGCACCGCCCTGAGTCCATTTCGATGGAGAAGGTGCGGTATATAAATCAAAAAGCTAACTAACTAACTAACTAACTAACTACTAACTCAAGCCGCCCCTCCCCTACTCATCCACTGAGCCTGGATCACGTGGCTGCACTGGTGAGATCCCCCCTCAGTCAGCTGACCCTCCCCCACACCCTTCAGCCTTACCTTCCACAGCAGTGATGAGATCAGAAGTGCAGATCAACCGGTGAAATAACTAACCAGTAGTACAGCTGGAGTGGATGCTGGCTGGAAGATAAGGCCGACGGTGAGGGGCGGGATGAGGGGTGGGGCTGAATCCCACAACTCTGCGGGCCGGATACTTTGCATTGGTGGGCTGTATCTGGTCCACAGGCTGTAGTTTGAGGATCTATGCCCTAAACAGATAGTTTGATTAGACATGAGCCACGAATCAGCCATGTCAAGTCAGAATGCTTTGGGTAAGAAACATTTTGTGTATTACTAATATACCCGCATTAAGTTGCCCACCCATGTAGCTGTCGTTTCCAGGTGTACCACAAAGCATCAAAAACATTATGTTTAATGTTGCAATTAATAATTAATTCAGAGTAATGGCAATACTTAGCATTGATTTCATATTGACAACTATAACACAAAAAGTCCTTCCCTTGTCCCATACAGTTGTGAGGCTCTGACTGCCCGAACCCAGTCTCTTAGTCCTGAACATCCTCGATAATGAAATCCCTATGTGGAATTTTGGAAGGGAATCCCGAAGATCTTTCTATATAATTTATCAGATTTTTAGCCTCCTCCATAAAAAAAGTGGAATTCTGTGTCCCCTGGTCTAAGATCACCAAATAGAGTAGGGCTGTTAAATTCCCAGCCCGCAGACCAGATGTGTCACACACTGGCCACACCCACACCCGGTTTAGCAAAGGGGGGGGGAGTGATGATGCCATAACAACATGAGTTTGACACTGCTGAAATAGAGGGACTCTGAAGCTTTGTATATAGAATTCATGATTATAGGACACAAGCACATTTCATTGTGCACTAGTTGGCTGGTTTAGTCATTTGTACAGATTGCTAATCATTATTTCCCCCTTCTTTTCTAAGAAAAAGCCTTTAGAAAGCCACAAGGATGACTAGAAGGAGAGACAAAGAGAGAAAGCATGCAGTGTGTCTTCCCTTCCCCCACGTTACCACTCTGATACAACAGCATTCCTTCCTCATTCGGACAGCAAAGAGAGAAGATTTAAATTGTTTGCTAGGAAGGTCATCCTTTCATTGTCAAATGCCTGTTTGCTTTGCCAGTCCCCTCCAGCAACCCACAAGCATAACAAGCCCTGAGAAAACAGAGGTTGTCCTTCATTTATTAATGTGTTTATTAGGCAACAGAGTCCTTTCTAACAACATTTCCACAAATGCTTTTAAAGGATTGATCCTCATTGGACTTGTTCAAGCAGCAGTCAGACACAGCCTGGCTCATAGACAAGTCACATAGTGTTCACTATCAGAATGTGACTTGCTCCAAAGAATGCCGTCTAGTGCTTTGAACATTGAAATATTGTTTGTTGCTTCACCAGTGTTTGTGTTGATAGGCTGTTAAAGCAATATTTTTCTTCTTGGGGATTTTGCCATTATCTTGTTGTTATTATTTAGTAGCTTAAAGCTAAAGCTAAACTTAAACACAGAAGAAAATAAAAGAATTAAAATAAAAGAATTACAGAGGATCTGGAGGAGAGATGCTAAGCCAATATTTTTCAAACTTAGCAACTTTAAAATGTGTGGACTTCTACTCCCAGAATTCCCCAGCCAGCAACATGCCAGCTAGAGAATTTTGGAAGTTGAAGTCCACACATCTTAAAGTTGCCAAGTTTGAAAAATACTGTTCTAAATGGAGTGCAATGCCATTAAATGAGAGCCAGGATAATATAATGCTTAAGATATTGGATGTGGCATGGGATATCCAGATTCTAGTGTGCCCTCAATCCTAGAAGACCCTCAGTTAAATCTTTTCTTTCATCATTATGCATACTTCAGTTGCAGACTGAAAGATGAGATATAAAATTGAATGAATCAATAAATACTTTAGATTTAGCATTCACCTTTCTTCAATAGCAGTAGCACTTAGACTTTACAGCCATCTCTGAGCAGTTTACAATGCCAGCACATAGCCTCCAACAATCTGGGTCTTCATTTTACCAACCTCGGAAGGATAGAAAGCTGAGTCAACCTTGAGCCAGTCAGGATCAAACTCCTGGCAGTCAGCAGAATTAGCCTGCAATACTGCATTCTAACCACAGCACCATCATTCCTCCCAAGCTTTCAAGTGAAGGCATATGGGTGACTCAGGATCTCTAAGTGCCCTGAATTTCTTATTTACATTTCTTATTCACAGTGTTTGTCCTCATTCCATTTTGACCAGCCTTTCCTATTCCTTCTCCCCATCAATATTACATGTACAATCGTATATTGTGTTTAGCTCCTGAGGCCTCTAAAACCCACTTCCAAGATCTGAAGATTGAAAAGCTGCAGCATATGTAGCTGACCAATTCTTGAATACAGTTCGTCTACCTGGAACCCACATTGTACATAGGACATTAACACAATTGACCGGGTTCAGAAGTATTTCACGAGAAGAGTACTCCCCTCCTCTACTCTCAATAGAATTCCCTATGCCACCAGGCTTGAAATTTTGGGCTTGGACAATCTGGAAGTGCACCATGTGCAGACCAATCTAAGCATAGTACACAAAATTGTCCACTACAACATCTTGCATGTCAATGACTTCTTCAGCTTTAACCACAATCATACATGAGCAAACAATTGATACAAACTCAAGGTAAACTGCTACAAACTCGATTGCAGAAATACGACTTCAGCAACAGAATGGTCAATGCCTGCAATGCTCTACCTGACTCCATTGTTACAGCCTCAAACTCTCACAGCTTTAATCTCAAAGTGTCTACCATGGACCTCACCCCATTCTTAAGAAGTCTGCAAAGGGGGCATGCATAAGCGCACCAGCATGCTCACCGTCCTTGTCTTACTGTCCCCATTAATCAGTATCTGCTTCCTTTGTTCATGTTTATGTTCATACCTATACTTGTTACCTTGTACATGTTTGACAAACAAACAAACAAACAAACAAATTAATACATGTAGTTGTTCTGCAAAAGCAGCTAGTAGACAAATCCAGGAGCTCAGAAAGGCATCCTTTTGAGCACCATGATAATTTTAATAATTTAATTTAATTTATTAAATTTGTTGACCGCTCCCTCTCCCCGAAGGGACTCGGAGCGGTGCACAGGGCTAATAAAAAAATAAATACATACATATAGTTAAAAACAAATTAAATATTTCCCTGCGCTAAAAATTCCAATTAAAAAACTAAAATCCCCATCTAAAATTTCTGGCAACCCCATCGAAGAGAGACTATCCTAGGCCGGCCAAGCAGAACAGATATGTTTTTAGTTTTAGACGGAAGGAGCAGAGGTCCGTGGTAGTTCTAATGTCGGGGGTAAGGTTGTTCCAGAGGGCTGGGCCCGCCACAGAGAGAGCCCTTCCCCTGGACGTCGCCCGCTGACAAAGTCTAGTGGACGGCACCCGGAGAAGTCCCTCTCTGTGGGAGCGAATTGGCCGTGTGGATGTGTGCGGCAGGATCCGATCCTGCAAATAGCTAGGTCCCGAGCCATGGAGCGCTTTAAAGATGATAACTAGAACCTTGAAGTGCACCCGGAAGACGACAGGCAACCAGTGCAGCTCGCGCAAGAGCGGTGTTACGTGGGTACACCTTGCGGTTCCCATAATTGCTCGCGCGGCTGCATTCTGGACTAGCTGAAGTCTCCGAGTGCACCTCAAGGGGAGCCCCATGTAGAGAGAGTTACAATAGTCCAGTCGGGATATCACGAGAGCATGAGTGACTGTGCGAAGGGTGTCCCGATCCAATAGGGGGCGCAACTGGCGAACCAGGCGAACCTGGTAAAACGCCCTCCTGGCCACGGCTGTCACTTGATCTTCCATGGACAGCCATGGACAGCCATGGCTGTCACTTGATCTTCCATGGACAGCCATGGACAGCATCCAGGAGGACACCCAAGTTGCGCGCCCCATCCACTGGGGCAAGATGTTCGCCCCCAATGGCCAGCGATGGAGTCAGCTGGTTGAATCGGGCAGCCGGAAACCACAGCCACTCGGTCTTGGTCGGGTTGAGCTTGAGTCCGTTTCTTCCCATCCAGATCCGTACGGCTTCCAGGCACTGGCACATCACCGCTACGGCATCGTTGGGGTGGTTTGGGGTAGATATATACAGCTGAGTATCATCAGCGTAGAGATGGTACTCTACCCCAAAACCACGGATGATCTCACCCAGCGGCTTCATATATGTGTTAAACAGGAGAGGCAAGAGGACCGACCCCTGAGGCACCCCACATGTGAGGGGTCTCGAGGTCGACCTCTGCTCTCCTGTCAACACAAATTGCGATCGGCCAGAGAGGTAGGAGGAGAACCACCGTAAAACGGTGCCTCCCACCCCCAACCCCCCCAGCCGATGCAATAGGATACCATGGTCGATGGTATCAAAAGTCGCCGAGAGGTCTAATAGGACCAGGATGGAGGAACAACCCCCATCTCTGGCCCTCCAGAGATCATCGACCAACGCGACCAATGCCGTCTCAGTGCTATGCCCTGGCCGAAAGCCGGACTGGTGCGGGTCTAGATAGTCAACCTCCTCCAGGTGATGGGGAAACTGTTGTGCCACCACACTCTCAACAACCTTCGCCAAAAAGGGAAGGTTGGAGACTGGACGATAGTTGGTTAATAAAGCTGGATCCAAAGAGGGCTTCTTAAGGAGGGGCCTCACCATAGCCTCTTTTAGGGAGGCAGGCAAGGAACCCTCACTTAAGGATGCGTTGACAACCTCTTGGAGCCAGCCTCGTGTCACCTCCCAGGATGCCAGTACAAGCCAGGAGGGACACGGGTCCAATAAACATGTGGTGGCTCGCAGTCGCCCACGTAACCTGTCCATATCCTCGGAAGTAACGGAGTCAAACTCCTCCCAAACAAGATCTATCTCGTGGCATCCCACTGGACCATCAATGAGGGCTAACTCGTTCTGTATCTGAGCGATTTTCTCCTGCAGAAAAGTCACAAATTCCTCTGCTCTACCCTGTAGCGGGGCTTCCCGCACCCTCTGTTGAAGGAGGGAGCGGGTCACCCTAAACAGGGCGGCAGGGCGGTTGTCTGCGGATGCTATGAGAGTGGCACAATGATGACGTTTGGCCACTCTCAGCGCCACAATGTAAGTCCGTAAATGGGCTCTTACCTGTGTCCGGTCAGATTCAGATCGGGTAGACCTCCATCTTCTCTCTAGGCATCTCTTGTGGCGTTTCATCCCCCTCAGCTCCTCGGTAAACCAAGGAGCCAGGGTGGCTCGCCGCCGCAAGAGAGGCCGCAAGGGCGCGACCCGATCCAAGGCTCCCGTGGTCGCAGTATTCCATGCGGCCACGAGGTCCTCCATCGGGTCGCGGGTCAGGGGTACAGGAAGTGGCCCAAGCGCCGCCTGGAACCCATCAGGGTCCATCAGGCGCCTGGGGCGGAACCAGATAGATGACTCAGGTTCCGCCTCCCCGCGGAAGGTGGTTAATTCATGACCAAGTCACACAATCTAGCCCTATTGTCCAATTAAACACATGAGCATTCATATTATGTCACTCATGGGTTACCAATTCTGGGTTGTCAATTCAGGAATTCTGACAATCATTCTAGATCAGGGCTGTCAAACTCCCAGATGCATCACGTGCAGGTTACACCCATGCCCAGTTTAGTGAAGGAGGAAAAAGTTCTGACATGTCACATGACACAGTGAGTTTGAAAACCACTGTTCTAGATCCATAAGTTTAAGCCTGCTAAGAACTTGAAATCCAAAAGGCCAAATCTCTGAAAAAGCCACAAGCTTTTGCAGTGCATGTGAGGTCCATTTGCTCATCCACAATTAAATCAAGGCTCATCTTGGTCTTATTACAAACAGACTTGATATTTACCAACAGCAGTTAGATTGCTTTCTCCTTATGGCCAGCACACTTTCTTTTGCTTTTGCTTTCCATAATCATTTAAAGCCACTTGATAAATTTGGTTACATTGCTCTGTCCATTGATAAGACTCTTAGTATTCCCAGATTTCTGTGTTTGCGAGCAAATGAAGATGATTGTTAAGGTTTTGCTCACCAGTAATCAAATAATATGTATGACTAGCTTATCAAATGGTTAAAGGCACTGTGGGAAATTATGCCTGTTGTTAAAATGTTGTGTAAGAAATCTGGGAATGCTAATGCATGTAGCATTCTCCCTAATAACCTTAATAGGAGCTTTATGTCTGTCATTATAGAAACTTTATACTGTAAAGGAAGGATACTTTTTTTCTCCTCAAAAGCAGCATTTATAAATTTCTAAAAAGTCCCTTATGCAGTTCAAGGAAACTTTAAAGAGGGTCAAACACAGGGCATAAACTAATTAACAGCAGTTTGTATTTGTACTGAAGATTAAACCAGCTGCTAACAAAATTGACTAGCGAGCACAGTGAAATATGATTTTGTCATAGCAATTTCATTTCATGAAAATGCAATGATTCCCCTTAATCCTTTCATATGGCATCTCTAGTGAACTTTTGAACCATTTTCTAGCGTATAACATCCTATAAGGCAAACTTATATGGTCTTTAACATCTGATCATCCAAGACCTTCCTACCATTTCTTGAGCTTTTAGAGTGTTTTGCCAACTTATTTCAGGTCATATTAGCAAACAGAGGAGAACAGAACAGCTCAGGAATGTTAGTCATTCCTTTCCCCAGCAATCTGAGAAAATGATTTCTTTCTCTCTTTGATCTTGATTCTGAGATTTTTGAATCAATGATTCTTGACATGCAAAAAACAACATATATTGTATGTATACCTGCCCTTTGTATCCCAGTCAATGTACACTTCAAGACCTCACAGCAGCAATACAGAACACAATTAATGGTGCTAGTTTCTGGGCAAGATAGGTTTAATATGTACATATTCTAATCGAATATTTTATGTCATATAGTATGCCTTGTTAGGAGTAGACTCCTAGAGTTGGGTAGGTAATATATAATACCATGATGACAAATACTCCTTGTGGCTTTAAGGATGTTGGAATGCAAGTAGAGACTGTAATTGGAGACTGTAATTATCTCCACTATAAGAGAAAGCCAGTAGAACGCATGCTCTCTCTGCCGGATTGTCTTGATATCTCTACTGTTTGCTATCTGCTCATTTGCCGTGACTGAAGAAGGAAGAATTGTGGATTGCTGACTGTAAGCAATTGTTAGTTTGTTAAGGACTTTGTTTGACTCACTTTACTATCACTGCTTGTGAAGCAGTAGTTTAGTTTTACAACACCAGTAAAGCTAATTGTTTTTTACTAACAGTGTCTGGGTTACTATTTGTGTGTTTACTAGCAACGTTTCACTAGCTGCATATTCCGCTGCACAACTTTTCTATCTCCCAACGGAGATATACCCTAACATGCCTTATTTTAATTGTGATGCTTCTGACATGAATAAACAAGCAAACAAGCAGAGGTGGAATGGCAAGAGAAATCCACGCAGAGATCAATCGTCCAAGCTTCTCCTACAGCAGAGTGATGTATCCAAAGAGCTGGAAAAGATATCATACATGGAGAATCTGACAGCTGCACGGAAGACAGGATGGGGGAAAGGAAACATGAGTGGGCAGGGAGAAGAATAATATATTTCCAAGACATCTTATGCAATGAAGTCTTTATATAGAAGGACCATTAACCATAACAGCTTCTGATATAATACCATATGTCTATTTATGTCAACTGTAAGTTTTGTTGGGGATGTCCCACATTTTGTCTGCATTCTGAGTTCCCAGATGGGAAATAATGTAGGCAATTTATGATTCTTTTGACACACCTGATATCGAGTTTGGGGACGTGGTTAAGGCACCAGGCTTGAAACCAAAAGACCATGAGTTCTAGTCTTGCCTTAGGCACAAAGCCAGCTCGGAGACTTTGGGCCAATCTGTTTCTCTTAGTCCTGGGAAGCAGGCAAGGGCAAATACCTGAAAAACCTTGCCAAGAAAATCGCAAGGACTAGGTCATATAATTACCAGGAGTCAAAACTAACTCAAAGGCACACACACACACACACACACACAAATTACACACCTAGGTTTTGCTACAATTTTCATTATTTAAATCATGACAGAAGTAGGCGTTATATTATAATGCTATGGTTATTTTTATTTTATTTTTATGCTTTTATTTTTTTAATAATTGGACAACAAAACAAAAAAATTTTTTTTATAAAAGAGAGTGAATCAACTTACTCTAACTTATTCTCAAATACTTGGCTACATTTACTGCTTTTCCATTTCGAGCAAACAAAATAATGTTTCGTATATAACACTGGGAAAAGATTTAAAAATCTTTCCCCAGTGTTTTGGCATACTCTTTAAAAAAAAAGTCTGTATTTCCAAAACATGGTCACTAGGTAAATTTTCTTACAAAATATACTGTGTGGAGGATGCTGTTGCTTTATATAGTTCTAACTCTCCAAGTGTGGGAGGTGTTTCCTGTTTTATCCAAAAAAACACATTTTTTAAAAGTAAAATAAAACCAGCCATTGGTGTTGCTAAGCTTGGAATCTGTTAGAGTAGGGGAATCAGTATATAAAATATACTGTTCTAGTCCAGGGGTCTCCAACCTTTGCAACTTTAAATCTGAAGGACTTCAGCTTCCAGACTTCTCCAGCCAGCTTTGCTGGGTGGAGAATTCTGGGAGCTGAAGTCCTTAAGACTTAAAGTTGCAAAGGTTGGAGACCCCTGTATCTAGTCAACACTATCTTGTGCAGAAACATCAGAAACTGACAACTTTGAATCTGATTCCCATCCTACAGATCTATAAAATGAACTGCTTGGACTGAGGCAAATTAATCTGATCTTCTTATTTACTCTGGAAGACTCTTGCGTAATAAATAATCTCATATATCAATCAACTATATATCAGGAAGAAGATGTAATCTAAGCCAGGCAGTCTGCTTTCCCAGGAGTATAGTTGGTCCTCAAAGTACAACAGCTTGTTTAGTGATTGTTCAAAGTTACGAAAGCTCTGAGAAAAATGACTTATCGCGGTTGCAGCATCCCTATGGTCATGTGATCAAAATTCAGATGCTTGGCAACTGACTCGTATTTCTGGCAGTCCCAAGGTCATAGCAGGGTGGGTTTCAGCTGCTGCTACTGCCAGTTCGCTCAGGGACGCACTGCGTACACTTGGAGCATGCTATGTGTGCATAGGATCACCTTTTGTGAACGTCTGACAAGCAAAGCCAGATTCACTAAACAGCTACATGATTCACTTAACACCTATGGCAAGAAAGATTGTAAAATGGGACAAAATTCACTTAACAACTGTCTCAACCACAGAAATGTTGAGCTCAATTGTGATTGTAAGTTGAGAATCACTTGTATATTATAGGACATACACTATTGGCGCTGCCTCTTAGTGCTCATAAGAGACAAGGATATGTAATTCATGCAGGGTGTGTGTTGTTGGTTGGTAGAAGAAACATAAGTAGCAAAACAATTGAAATCCACCACCTGGATTTATTTTGGATATGACTTTCTAAACCCTGGGAATGGGGTTTTATTTAAATTGGGGGAGGGGAATCAACATGAGATAGACACCAGGGCAACTTCTACCAGTAAGCACAAATGGAAAAGAAACTTTGCAACAATAAGACCCAAAAGTGCAGAGAAATCCATGGATGGAGCGTAGAAGTAAAATCTTATTCTAGACACATTGCAGGCAGCAACTGCTATAGGAGGGGGGGGAAAGTTTAAAGTCTTTGCAACTGAGATCCAGAAAGAATTGCCTCCTCAGAGTCCAGAGGTTCTTGATAAGTTCAGGCAGCGCAGACAGGTTAAACTGATAATTCAAGAGGGTAATATTTGACCTGTAGGACACATAGTCAGAATAGAAAGAACACATTACTTATGCTTAACTTATGCAAAAGAGAATCTGAGAAACTACGAGGGGAAGCAAGGGACACTGTGAAAACTGATGCAGAACAAAATATTCCCAGAATTTAAAGAAGAAAAGATCTTTAAGAACAAGCTTTCAGAACAAGCTGTCATGATAACCATGGAAAGGCAGAGAGTGAATAGAAAGAATGTACAATAACTGAATGCAGACTTTAAACATTTAAGCAAGGAAGGATACCAAAAGGTATCTAAACTGAGAATGTTAACAAATGGAGAACAGTAATAAGACAAAGAAAAATAAGATGTCTTAAGAACATCAAAGAAATCCCAGGAAACTTTACTACACTTTGAGTAAGACTATTCAAGAATGATCATGGAAGAGACTAAATAGAGGCAAATGAGGATTTAAAAAAATAGGAAAACTATAGGGAAATCTGTTATAAATAGGATTATAGAATGACAGGAAAAATTAGGACATTATATTCAGAAGCCGGCTATGCTAGAAAGTGAGACGCCAGAGCAAACATCATCAAACCCAGAAGATATATCCATTGAATGATTTAAAGCTGTGTAAGAGATATTTAGCCCTTAAAGGTATAGTATCCCTTAAAAGTTTGTAAACCCTTTTGAACTTTCAATATTTCTGTGTAAATATGGTCTAAAACATGACTTGTCTTCTGCACAAATCCTAAAACTAGATAAACAGAACCCAGTTAAACAAATCAGTCAAAAACATTAGACTTGTTCTTTTATTAATTGAGAAAATAAATGATCCAAAAAGAAAATATTAATCTGATGGAGGGACCAGTGTCAAATATAGCTAAGATTATGCAGACTAATTATAATTCTGATAACAAAGAATAGGTACAGCAGTTGTCTTTTCAGTGCTGATATATACAACTATCTAGCTGGAAAGACCCTTGTATTATGGATTTGGAGATGGTTAATTAAAAAAGATACCCTGGACCATAAAAATGAATAATCAACTGAGCCTGGGGAAGATTAAAATACTATGACAAAGAGACTTAAATAGAGTAACTTGGAGCAAAAACTTAGAGATTTACAGGGTTAATTTAAATGCGATATATTATTAGAATCTTATCCAAGGGGATCTACTCATACAGCTTGCCATGAAGATCAGCTAGATGAAGGAATAGCAATTCTACTGCAAGTTATTAAAAATAGATATTTCAGAAGCTCAATCTATCCCCCCATTTCATGTCAAGAAAACAAACATTTGTTTTTCTTTCTGTTTTCTTTGGCTTTGCATATTCCCACTGTGGTCAATGTTGATTAATATCCCTCTGCAAATTTCCAAGTAGTCAACAGGGAATATTTATTCCCTTATATGTACATTACATGTATTCATTGAAATGCACGTTTGACATATACATTCCAATTGGTAAGTTGAGACAACCAGGTAATTTTGTAGCTCCCCTTTGGTGTTTCCTTCTGTGCTCTACATATTATGTCAATAAACCCACAAAAATAGAGGAGCTTCAACCACCAGAAGCCTTTTGCCTCCTTGTATTGCCACCTTGTATTTTATCCTGTGCATTTTATCCTTTACAGTGAAGGTCATTGGAGTTACTAGTTATATATAATATTGAATGCTTGAAGCAATGTAGATAGTAATCTTTTAAAATGTGTGAATAAAGATAATGCAGACTAAAATGAGATGCCATTGCTCTGTTGGACTATTTGGGACAAAACACAACTAGGGCTGTAGTTTGTGTATTCTCAGTTCAAGCCTTATTCTTTCCATACATTTCCTAAAGCTGCTTCCTTATGCATCTGACATTGTGAAGGAGTAGGGCTAGCACTTTAATGTGAAGCATATTATCATCAAGACACCATAGTGATTGTCACAACTAATGCCCCTAGATTTTGAAATGGCCAAGAACAAACATCAGCCTGTTGCCATTCAGCACCAGTTATGGTCCCCAAAAATACGCAGAAAGATGAAAGGCTTTGAAATGAAGAGAAGGTTTTGGGTACTTTTGGCATATAAACATCCCAGCCACCATACAATTGTATTTATTTGATTACAAACTTTAGGACAGGTTGAATTCAAATTGCCAATCCCTGCTTCAGATAACCTTTCCATCAAGTGCTGTATATCCATTCAAACACCAATTCAGTGAAGTAGAATTAAAATCATTCACCTTTCATTCTTCCCTAATCCCTTCTCCTCCAAACTCAGTTTTTAATCAGCAAAAAAATTGATACTCTATTCTCTCAGTGTGGCAAAAAAACAAAACAATTTCAAATATATGCGCATCATCAGAAAAAAAATCAAAATATGAAAATTAAAATATTTTATTTCATAGTTCCCCATTGGAGTTGTGGAAGTTTGAAGCATCAGCATAGGAATATTCTTCTCTCTTAGAAGGTAGGAAAGTTTAAGCCATAACTATATACAAAGAAATAGTTCCTTTTCTAATTTTCTTTTTTTTAAAGTATCATATAGATCTGCCAAACCAATTACCAACAGACAAGGCACTATTTATTGGAAGAATTAAGCAGTCTATTAAGAGGAGGGATTGTAGAGATTTACTTTATCATTCTTAGTGGGACAACCAGTCAATTTTTTAGTGTTCATTGTGTCGGTCAGCTTCTTGTCTATGTTGCAATGTAATTGTCTCAAACTTTAATTCAATAAATGAAGGAGATTTTCAATAGCATCTATCAATGGACAGCCTGAAGCCTTTTAGGATCCATCAAAGGTTGGAAGTAAAAATGTTCCACCTTATTCTTTCTCATCCCAGAGGAAAAAAATTCAAGGATTGATATTGTTTTCCAAATACCCCAAAGCTTCATGAATATATAACTGGAAAGGAGAATGTGTGCTAATGTTTGCAGGACCGTCTCCTACCACATACCTCCCTTCGACCGGTCCGCTCCCACAGAGTGGGCCTCCTCAGGGTGCCGTCAGCTGGTCAATGCCGACTGGCGATGCCCAGGGGAAGAGCCTTCTCTGTGGCGGGTCCAACCCTCTGGAATGACCTACCCCCCGAACTTCGTACCATCACGGATCTTTGCCTTTTCCGCCGCTCATTAAAAACGCATTTGTTCCATCTCGCTGGCCTTGCTTAGAGTTAGTGTATGCCTATATTTCGGGTTAGATTTTAATATTGGATTTTTAAGGGTTTCTATTTTTAGAGTTGGGTTTTTAAATTGATTGTTTTTAGCACGGGCTAAATTGTTTAATTTTAGTTTTAACTTTTGTAGAATTTTGTATTGTTTGTATTTTTAGATTTTTAAGTTCCTGTGCGCCGCCCTGGGTCCCATTCGGGAGATAGGGCGGGATAGAAATCTAATAAAACTAAACTAAACAAAACTAAAAAGATTGCCACAAATCCAGGTACTTTCTCGTATTTTCTCTCATTTATTGTTCCAAATACAAGGCTTGGAAGTGAGTTTAGGGCAAGGGTGTCAAACTCACATTGTCACGGTAGCATCCCGTGATGTATTGTGATTTCCCCCCCCCCCCTTCACTAAACCGGGCATGGGCATGACCAGCATGTGATGCATCCAGCCAATGGGCCATGAGCACGTGATGCATCCTGCCCATTGGCCCTCTGATTTACAGCACAAGGAGAGTAATAATCAGGTAGTTACCACCATCACCTAAATGCTATGATTGCTGGATTAAAAGTTTTGAGGGGAAAGGAAAAAGAGATGCATTTTATCTTTCTTTTCCCACCTGTTTGCATTTTGACTTCTCCTGGAAATAGAGGGTAGTTGTTTAACAAACATGAGGTCATTTCCTGACTAGTGATTAATCACCCAATCATCATTGGGCCAAAATAACAATTATAATGACATGCTTTCTGTCATTTCAACAATGGCTGGTGATATTCTGAAGACACTTTTAGCCATTAATCAGGAAATGGCCAACATTCAAATTATCCATGATCAAGAAATTAAAAGCTTTATCTCAAAGTGAATCGTGGCTACATTTGCAGGAACTGAAATAATTAAACATCAACAGAAAACTGATTTCTGAATATGTGTAAATCTCTGCCATGGTCATTATGGAATAGGATATGTGGATAGGATCTATGCTACTGATAGGATAATAATGTTACTCATAATACTACAATTCCTATGAAATTAAATATAAATTTAGCCTGAATGCAACAGGATTCATTTAATTCTGTTTGTTATTTCTGAGGAAAAGTTCTCGCCCCTGCTTCATAAACTTGGCAATAAGATTATTTTTAATTGGGACATTACAAACCACTTGTGATACAAATGTCCAGAGCTAGTTTTACCATCGGGCAATATGGGATGACTTGCCTCAAATTACAAAAGAAGCATAGTGCTAGTTATTTGACTTATCTACAGTGTTGTTTATATTTATTTGTGGGTTTAGGGTTGTTGTTTTTCAGGAGTGTTCAGGGTGTATGAGATTTTCTGCCTCATCAATCAAAATATCTTTGGCAACACCTGTGATTGCTAGTCCACTCTCTCCAGGTATGGAAGCTCTTAAATTTCTGACTATTATACATTTGTGAATATCAGTGATGGCCAGCAGAATCTTCTCCAGAAGCAGATATGGGTTGCTCCCGGTTCGGCCCAGATCGGGAGAACCGGTAGTAGTGGTGGCAGGAGGCTCCGCCCACCCACTCAGATGCTTCTGTACATGCGTAGAAGTGTCACGCACAAGCATGCATGTGAACATGAGCAAACTGTTAGCACCGGAATTTGCAACCCACCTCTGATCTAAAGAATATGATTGTCCAGTTAACAAGCATAATACAACATATTTATCAATGACCCGTCTATTCCCCATGAGAACGAGCACGGGCACACACACATAACCAAACACCTATCTGTCTGTCTGTCTGTCTGTTTGCCTGTCTAATATTACCTTGAAGTATTACAGATAGTCTCTTCATAGACTTTCTACTTGCTGTATCTAATTACTGAAAACACACTTATCTATCAATCAAGAAACTATCCATGAGGAGAGAAAGCAATGAACTGCTACTTCTTTCAGTTATGGACTTTCTGAATCTCCACTGGGGAAATAACCAGCAACAGCACTGAGAAAGAAATTGCTCTCTTTATTCACTTCCCTATTTAAATTTTCTGCTACCAAGCTTTAGCCAATATATACAAACAGAACATGTGAGGGGGAAGCGGGAGAAAAAGAAAACAAATATCATACTCCTTCATTGCTTGTTGATAAGTGGCCCTGTTTTCTCTATTTCCCTCTATAATTTCAAAAAGCAAACAAACATTCACGGCAATGTTACACAACTCAATTTCTTTTCATCACTTATTGCTATGTGTCATATGTTAGGGAATACAGCGTACTATCCAGTACCCTTTTAATTCAATTAGTGCCATACAGTATATATAATGTTTCTACCATTTGTTTAAGTTCATTTATGAATCTAGCTATTTTTGGAGTTGCATAGTCCACAAGGGCTATGAAATGCTGTGAGTTCACACAACACGGAAAGCCAACACAAACCTCAATTTAATACTAACCAAGTTAAGTATGTTACACAAATGCAGCTGCGTGTCCTTTATTTGGCAAGTTTAAGTGTGCTGTGTCAAGCCAGCCAGAGGAGAGGAGGAAGAGTTTGAAAAGAAGAATGTTTTTTATCATTTATTTTTATAGTGGGGACATGTCATAAACCGCAAGTATATTGGCAAGGAAGTGGGAGGCTATTTCAGGTTCTCTTCCTAAGTAAAAAAAAAATGCATTCACAACTGTGCAGCTGTGCAAGAGGACTAATTTTAACATTAAAAAGCTGCACTTTTTCATTAAAAATTGGTGTCTGAAAATGGCTGAACAATCACTACCATCAAAGTAGTGCCATCAAAGCCACAAATCTGCTATCGAATGCTTTCTTACTTTGGGTACATAAAGATGGTGGCAAGTTGATTCAACTATTTCCACAGAAAAGAGTTGTGATTTCTTCTGACCAGAACACAACAAAATACAGAGAAATTACTAATAACAACAAATATTTTTTTTGCTTTTTAAAAATGTGGGAGAAATGTGTATTCAGGGAGAAACAATGTGTAAGCCAGGGGTGTCAAACTCAAGGCCAATGGGCTGGATGCTGCCCACAGGGTGCCACGCGGTCGACCTGGAAATAGGGAAGGGCGACAGTACCTCTGCCAGGGAAAATGGAGCTTAGAAGGGGTGTATGCAACCCACCTGAGTTCCATTTTCCCTGGCAGAGAGTTGCAGGAGCCCATTGCGGCCAAAAACACAGCTTGTGAGGGCCACACACAGGCCTCCCAAGCTCCATTTTCAGTGGCACAGGGTTGCAGGAAGCCGTTGCAGCCAAAAATGGAGCTTGGGAGCCCATTTTTGCTGGTAGAGTACTCAGGCCACCACAAGCACCCCTGACGTGAGTGACATTGTGCTGGCCACACCCATCCAGGTCCACTGAGGACAAACACAACCCTGATGTGAAAGCCACAATGAAATTGAGTTTGACACCCCTTACAGATTATAAAGAAGTTAGCATTATCCTAGAGAGATCCCAAGTATCAGAGTTCAGGTAGTGAATATGATTAGTATCAGTGAAATCAACTGCAGATAGTACCCAAGTTAAAAGAGTTCATTTAATGACTGTTCGAAGTTACAATGGCATTGGAAAAAGTGACTTGTGACCATTTTTTCACATTTATGACCATTGCGGTATCCCTATCGTCATGAGATCAAAATTCAGATGCATGACACCTGGCTCATATTTATGATGGCTGCAGTGTCCCGGGGTCCTGTGATCACCCTTTTGCAACCTTCTGACAAGCAAAGTCAATGAGGAAACCATATTCACTTAACAACAGTGTTACTAACTTAATAACTGCAGTGGTTCACTTACCAACTGTGGCAAAATAGGTTGTAGAATATGAGGACATTTTTATTTATTAATGTTAGAAATTGTGTTTAAAAATACTGCAATGTATTTGCAATGTCCTGAGATTGTGAGATATTTCTCTTTAGGTAAATTTCAATAGCTTGTGGTATGTTATGCATAATTATATATGAATTTACTCTCTAAAATCATTGCAAAAGCTATATTGTATGTATGAGATATTTAACCCTGCTAGGTTATCTACTGGGTCCTAACAAGGAGAAGGGCGGGGTATAAATTTGATAAAATAAAATAAATAAATATGTCTACAGTATATGCCTGAAAAACAGCTCTCTTGACAATGGCAATGCAAGAGCTTTCTTTGTGGGCATGTAACACCCCTTGGCTTGTCTTCCCTAAAGAATGTATACTATACAGGTGTAAACTCAAGAAATTCAAGACTTCATGATCTCCATTCCAGAGTGAGTACATTCTTGTTTGTGATTTAAGACGCTAAAGGCTATATTTCTTCTTGACCTCTTAAAATAAGATACAGATTTTCTTGGCAGGATCCCGTTACTTCTCCGTCCTTCTTCTTCTCCTGCCAAGGGACAAAGAAAGCTGATAGTAAAAATTGTTGGCACCTATAACTTGCAAACCATCCTTAATTTCCATCCCTAGTCCTAGCTCTGGGACTGCGGCAATAGTAGTGATGCTTGACTTGTAATCCAGCAGTAGACCACAAGAGATGTACTTATGTGTTGGAAAGAGAATAAGGACATACGAACATAAGAACATAAGAATAGCCTTGCTGGAACAGGCCACAGCCCATCCAGTCCAGCATTCTGTTTCACACAGTGGCTCACCATTTGCTTCAGGGTATTCCCAAGCAGATGTCTTCACCTGCTTATGATTCCCTGCAAATGGCATTGAGAAATATCCTGCCTATCTCTCCAACCTGGAGGGTGTCCTTAATGAGGGTATCCATGGCATCCATAATGATAGCCATGGATACCCTTGTTCTTCATGAACTCGTCTAATCCTTTCTTAAAGGTGTCGAGGCTGACAGCTGTCACTACTTCTTCTGGCAGGAAATTCCATAGACCAGTGATCCTCTGGGTGAAAAAGTACTTCCTCTTATTTGTTTGAGGTCTTGCTATCAAAAGTTTCATGGAGTGCCTCCTAGTTCCAGTGTTGTACGATAGGGAAAACAGTTTTTCCTTTTCTACTTTACATGCTTTACATATATAAATTACTATAAATTTAAGGCGAGGGTTGAATGTATTTATTTGATTCTAACATTCTGCTTTATTTTTTTTCCTGAAATAATTAAAGAAAGTTGCTGTGCATTACTACATGTATTTTCCCTAATCTACAATTTTGTACACTACTTTGTGTATTTATTTCCATAATATAAGCCATTTTTAACACATTACTCTCACATATTTAAATATGCGAGTTTTAGTAAACACACAAATATTGGATTGGATTTGAGGTTTATTTGAATTGGCAAATATATGCCAATTCCTTCAAACTTAAGAGAAGAAGAGATAACGCAGATTTTCATAGGCTTATTACTACAGTGTTTGGATAGAGTCTACTGCAGGGCTGTCAAACTCATGTCACCACGGTGGTGTCACATTATGTATCTGGACTTTTTCCCCCTTCGCTAAACTGAGCATGGGTATGTATAGCCAGCGTGTGATGAATCCAACCCACAGGCTGGGAGTTTGACAGCCCTGGTCTACTGTATATTAGCTACTTCCATTTAAAGCAGGGATGTCAAACTGGCAACCCACAGCCAGATGTGTCACGTGCAGGCCATGCCCACCCCCGCTCCACAAAGGGAAAAAATGTCATGAAAAATCACATGATGGCAATATGATGCCACGAATTTGACACCTGTCTTGGGAGCCTCTCGGCATTCCCATGTAACACCTCTCCTGCATGAGCTGCACTGGATGCCTGTGGCCTTTCGGGTGTGCTTCAAGGTGTTGATTACCATCTTTAAAGCACTCCATGGCACGGGTCCTAGTTACTTGCGAGACCTCCTACCTCCTACATCCCTCAGACCGATTCGCTCCCACAGAGAGGGTCTTCTCCGGGTGCCATCGGCCGGGCAATACCGACTGGCGATGCCCAAGGGAAGGGCCTTCTCTGTGGCGGGCCCTGCCCTCTGGAACGACCTACCCCCTGATCTCAGGACTATCACGGACCTTCGCCTCTTCCGCCAATGTCTAAAGACACACTTCTTCCATCTAGCTGGCCTGGCCTAATTTCCGAGACTATTTTACTAACTGATTTTAAATTAATTTATAGTTTTAATTAGTGGGTTTTAAATTGATTTTAGCACAGGGTGTTGTTATTTAATAGGATTTTATATTGAATACTTACGACGTATTTATTCTTGTATATATGTTTGTATCTATATTTTAATCACCTGTGCACCGCCCCGAGTCCCTTATGGGAGAGGGCTGCGATATATAAGTTTAATAAAATCTTTTTTTTAAAAACCTGTGATTTAAAAGAAAGCATGGTAGGGTTCGGGTTTTTTTGACAAATTTTGGTAAACTACAGTAAGTTAAGATATTATGAAGATAATCAAATGAAGTGTACTAAATAACTCTCTTGTACCGTTTTTATTGTTGTACACCTGTTCTGAAGAGTGTTGGCAATCCTATTTCTGCCATGCAATTCATCCAAGAAACAAACCCTGATAAATTTCTCACTTTTTTTTTACACTACAATTCTAGGAACGTTTACTCAGAAGTAAATTCCCCCTCTCGTCAATGGGTTTTTCTTTCTAGACCATGTGATTCTGATTGCAGCTTTCATTATATGCATGTCCTTACAAAAGATAATTGCTACTATCTCTTCCATTTTTTTTGTTTAAAATACGAAGCTTCCAAGAATAGCATAGGGAAAATTACATGAAGACATAAAAAGGGAAGTGGGGGGGGGGAGAAAAAAAGAACTGATTCAGTCAGTTTTTAAATGCTAGATTTTGCACAGAAAAAAAAAAGGAGGAGGAGGAGGAGAAGTCGAGTGAATCTCTTTAAGCTCTAATGACTCTGCCTTATGAGTACAGCTTTCCCCAGTATGTATAATGCATGAGTGGCAAAATAGGTCAAATACTGAGGGGGGGGGGGGAAAACCATCCACATCTTTGAAATTATTAAGAACACAATCATTCGACTGCAGGGCCATTTGCAGAAGAGTTCCAAAACAGAACCTTATGAAAAACACGAAGGATAATGAGACAGATAATGCTACTGAAACAGAGAAGAAATCTGGTGCTGAAGCTTGTTGCAATGAAAGAGAAGGCACTATAGCCATTATAATCAGAATCTCTGTTTTATAGATGTATAATAAGATACCTATTGGGTTCCTCCTTTTGCTTAATAAAATGCCAATGATGTTAATATTCATTTTTTTCCTAAGCCATTGTTTGTCATGCTCCCTTTAATCAAATTGCCTGAAGTGTGAGAGGTTTATTATTTGCATTTTAGGATACCGAATGTCAATATGCTCCTTCCGCAGTAGTAATATGCACTTATGACAGTAAAATTGATGTTTGAACAAATGCACACGTGCACACAAGTGAAGATGCTAAATTTATGCATTGTACTAAGCTAACCCTTTTATTAATCATGGTTTGTAGAACAGGAATAAGCCACTCAGAACCAATTCAAGTGTAACATTAAGCCATAGTGGAAATGTGTATTCATCACACTGTAGAAAAACTTAGATTTTTTTTCATGAGACAGACCATTCAGTATGTTATATCAGGCAGATATATCAATATATCAAACCACAAGGACAAAAGTATTTATTTTTATTTATTTGCTTATTTATTTATCAAGCATGAATTAGATAGCAGATATACAATACAATACAATAGCAGAGTTGGAAGGGACCTTGGAGGTCTTCTAGTCCAACCCCCTGCGTAGGCAGGAACCTTATACCATTTCAGACAAATGGCTATCCAACATCTTCTTAAAGACTTCCAGGGTTGGGGCATTCACAACTTCTGGAGGCAAGCTATAAGTAGAGACATGATTATGAATATATGAAATGAATACAAATACTAGGGAATATTAGGACAGAGACAGTAGGCATGCTGGTGTGCTTATAGAATTATGGTGGATAGATTATGCCATTTTTTTTCCTTCATCAGTTGAGATTTTGGCTTTCCCCTAGTCCAAAGGGCCTCAGAGTCCAATGAAATTCAACTCTTGTTTTATTTGGAATCTAGCCGAGAAGAACATATTCAACTGTGTAAAGATGACCATCATAGCAGTCCACTTTGCATAAACAATTTAATATCTATCTGCCTGTGAGTAATAACTAAGCTAGAGATTCAAAATCTCCCATTGTCTTTTTATAATCCGCTCAACATAATTTCTGATAATTTCTCCGTTTTACTTAGTCAGATTGTGCTGGCAAAAAGACATTGCAATTAGGAATCCATTCCGTTTATTTAATTAAACAGAGCAGAAAAATGGGCTTCTCATACGAGTACATATATAAACTTTAAAAACAGTTTCAGTAAAGATGACTTTATAATCCTCCATGTCTAATCTACCTCTGTAATCAATTTGATCCTAAATCACAAAAATATCACGTGTGAAATTTGCCTCAAAGTTAAATTAAAATGTGAAAAGACTTCTTCCCAGAATGTATTAATTGGTCTAAGATCCACTGAGGTTTTTGATACACACTATCACCGTGATGACAAAACTATGGCACATGTGCCATAGCACGCAGCACCCTCTCTGATGGAACGCGAACTGCCGCCCCAGTTCAGTTCTGCTGTGCATGCGCACGCTCCTCCCACTGGACAGCTGATCTCAGGTCTACGCATGCTCAGGGGGATGGGGTGTGTGTAAGGATCTCATGCACACATGCACGGGACGGGGCATGTGAGCATGTGTGGGGGCA
>CM077643.1:304614418-304669418 GCA_039707465.1 Rhabdophis nuchalis | reverse complement strand
GGGGAATTCCCTCCAATCGCCCTGGAAGTAGCCTGGCTCGCCCGATAGCCCACCCGCTCCGTGTGGGGTGGGGAAGGCCTTCTCACCCCTGGAAGTAGCCCGAGTGAACGAGCAGGCGGGCGGGCGAGCCAGGCTACTTCCAGGGTGATTGGAGGGAATTCTCTCCCCCTGCCTGTGGAGCCTCCGCACCCCCTGGAAGTAGACGAGTGACGGCATGCCAGCTGGGGAGGTTCCGCGGGGGGAGGGAGGGAGGGAATCAGTGGCCAGTAGGGAGGGTTTCTCCAGTGGGTCCCAGGAGTCCCACCATCGGCGAGGGTGGAGGAAGAGCCACACTCGAGGGGCCAAAGAGCCGCATGTGGCTCGCGAGCCGCAGTTTGCCAACCACTGGTTTGTATAATATACAAGATAGCCTTAATGCAGTGTTTCTCAACCTTGTCAACTTGAATGTCTGGACTTCAGAATTCCCCAGCCAGCGAATGCATCTTCGCTGATAAGGTTGAGAAAAACTGCATTAATGGATGAGGAAGGATATGACTACCCAACAGAGACTGAGAAGGGGTAAAACGTAGGTCTTATCAGGTAAAGAATAAGCATGTTATAAAGTTCAGCAAAACATGAGCAACCAAAATCGAGCAAGGAAAAGACCAGGAGATCATTAAACTATGTCATATACACCCCAAGTAGAATAAAATACAGGATTTTATGTCGTATTCTAAAAATTGCATTCTCTGATGTAGCATATGGAATGCACAGATGTTGCTGAACAAGTATTGAAAGCTAAATGGCCCCATAGATATTATTGCCAGGGGCGGGGAGGGTGATGGGATGTGGAAGATAGTTATGGCCAACCCGCTGAGTAACTACGAGTAAACAGTGAGAACGCAATTCAACCTAATGACCTGTGTTATTTATTCCATTTTAAAATAATGAGATTCTGTATTGTGAATGGCATTTCTTTAAACTGGCATTGTGGCAGAGATTTAAGCTGCATCAGCGTGGGGTTTGGTATAGTGGTACACTATTTCGGCTAAGTACTATGAACGAGCAGTTTTGCTGAGTTACTGTAGATGCAGTTTTACATACCATCCTGGATTAGACAAATTACTATGAGATCTGTAGGGGTAGTGTATTAAATTAAATATCAAAAATAAATTTAAAAGGGGACTGCAATCTTGAAAGATCATCAAATGGCACAAAATGGTCACTTTAAGAAGATGGTGGGCATCCCTGGAAAGATTTGGCCCAACCAGTATGGAGGAATGTTTGGTGAAGTTAACAAATTTTGTCGAAATAGATAAATTGACTTTTTTTTCTTTAGAGAAAAGACGTTATCTATTATTGATGACTGGAAGCTTCCTAAGGACTTTTTGTGTAAAAAATGCAATTTTGTGGATTAGATAAAGATTATACAAAGAAGAGTAAGATAATGTACCTTTAGAGGAAGAGTATAAATTATATTAATATTTATACCTGCTGTGAAGAATATTGGAAGCCACTTCTTTCTATTTCTTTCTTTCTTTCTATTTTTCTTCTGTTTTTGTTTTCTTATACTTCTCTTTTCCTGATTTCTGTTTTTCTTTCTTTCTTACTTACTTTATATTATTTTGTGTTAGCTTTTATCTTCTTGTTTAAAAGTTTTAATAAAAAAAAATCTTTACAAAAGGGTGGAATTATTTCACGCCTGGAAAGGATTAAGCTCCTGTCCTGTGCTTTCCTTAATAACAACTTCTAGGTACCAGAGCAAAAGTTCCCCAAAAAACATAGTCCTCAACTTACAATGATCCATTTAATGACTGTTTGAAGTTACAACGACACTGAAAAAAGTATTTTATGTCTGTTTTTCACATTGCAGCATCCCCTTAGTCACATGATCAAAATTCAGATGCTTGGCAGCTGATCCATATTTATGACGGTTGCAGTGTCCCAGGGTCATGTGATCTCCTTTTGTGACCTTTTGACAAGCAAAGTTAATGGGGAAGCCAGATTCACTTCACAACAGGGTTACTAACTTAACTGCAGTGATTCACTTAACAACTGTGGCAAGAAAGGTCATAAAGTGGGACAAAACACACTTAACAACTGTCTCACTTAGCAACAGAACTTATGAGCTAAACTGTGGATTACCTGTATCAAGTATGTGGAACAGAACAGGCACCTTTTGATAACTTACTTCTAACCAATTTTGTTGTATACATGATCTACAATGACAATAAAGGCTATACTATAATAACTCTTTTATGTCCTCTTCCAAGGGGCATAGAGGGAGTGGCAGTGATGTCCCAGGAGAGGCAAAGGTGGCATTTTTAGGATTTTAAAATTATTTTGAAATTGGGTGGGGAGGGGCTGGTTCCTTCCAGTAAAATAAATTTGATAGTCCTATTGGTAGCATAGAGGTACCCTTTTATAAGCCTGCATTTGCAAAGTTATTTTTGTGCCTCTGTAATTACCAATCACAGTTCATATTCCTAAAATTTTATGTCATTATTCCTAATTATTTCTGCAACTCTTTTCTGTCCTTTCCATGTTGCAAAACACCAGCTACTAGTACAATGCAGAAACAATAAAAAGATGCAGGATAATTATCATTATGCCAGAAGCTCTTTCTGTTGGCAGAGCAAAGGCTAATGTTTGGAAAAATTCACCAGGGAGAAAAAGCTAAATCTCATGATAAATTCCATAAGTTAAAGTAAGTACCATATTTTCGGAGTATAAGATGCACCTTTTTTCCTCTAAAAAGAGGCTGAAAATCTGGGTGCATCATATACATCGAATACAGCATTTTTGGCCTCCTGAAACCCCAGCCCCTTCACCAAATTGGCCATGTCTAGCCTTATGGAGGCTTTCAGAGACCTCCTGGGGGCTGGGGAAGGCAGAAATGACACTAAAATGGGCCGTTTGTGCCCCCCCCCCAGACCCTAGCAGCCCTCTATAAGCCTCAATAAGGCTATGCATGCATTTTTTTGACAAAAAGGCCCGTTTTCACAAAAAATGGGCCTTTTTGCTCTTTTATGCCCCCACCCCCGCCCCCAGGAGAACTCTGCAAGCCCAACCCAAGGCTATTCATGTCTTTTATTTGAAAAAAAAGGTCCCGTTTTTGCAAAAAATGGGCCATTTTGGGGAGGTTTGCAGAGTGCAAATAGGGTGGGTTTTTTTTTCCTTTTGGAAAGCTCTTTGATTGATGAGAATTACGTGGATCAAATGGTGTGGCAGCAGGAACAAAGTTAGGTGCTGCAGGTTGTCAGCGATTTCCTTCTCCAGCACATGGATAAGTACACCTGGAAAAATCTACCTCCCTACCTACTCTTTCTCTCCCTACCTATCTACTGTATATCTATCTATCTCTATCCCTCTACCTCTACCTACCCACCTACTGTATTTCTCCCTCCCCCACTCTCTCTATCCCTCTATCTACCTACCTACCTACTTACCTACCTATTCTCTCTCCCAACCTACCTTCTGTATTTCTCTCTCTCTATCCCTCTATCTACCTACCTACTCTCTCTCTCTCTCTCTCTCCCTACCTACCTACATACTGTATTTCTCTCTCCCTCTCTATCACTCTATCTGCCTACCTACTTTTTTTTTAATTTGCCTCTTCAAAACCTTGGTGCATCTTATACTCCAAAAAATACTGTAATCAAAGTTTTTAGTTCTGGTCAAAGCAAAGCTCTGTTCATTACATTTAGCAAAACAAAGTCCCTTTTGCATTTACTACAGCACAATCATGTATTCCAACAACATCAATTTTCCTTGCAAATGGCCTAGATTTTTGCTCTCAGGTGGTTAGATAAATTCCACAAACAAACAAATCTGCTAATGCTGTCTTCATTTCACCCAACCCATAAGTGATAGGTCTTCAGTCATAATTAGGGATGTCAGTTTTGAAATAAAACTTTTTCTCTTAATCTAATACTATCCTGACAAAGTTTCCTGTTTAAAATCTGTAAATGTTTCATCCATTATCTCTTAGAAACAAGGTCAGGTGGTCTGTGGTGGGCACAATCAGAGGCATTTTTTGGGAAGGGAAGGACAAGCTTCTAAAATAGCCATTTTATGGCTTGCATTTTCTCTCTCTTATTTGTTTTTTGAGCTCCTTTCATATCTAGCAATTCCTTCTTCCCTTTTTCAAAGATACCATCTTATCCTCATGCTTCCAAGAAGGCAGGGAAAAGGAGGGTAGAGCTCAGTGCTCTTTTATTTGTAGAAAAAGAGGAAATTGGTTTACATTGTTAGTTTTAATAACATTCTGAGAGGTATCCTTTCATTAAGATGCAGCAGCTCCACTTTACCTCATGGTCATGCTGTCCAAAACCTGAGGAATGTTACATTTAATTTTTTTCTTTGCTGGTTTCCATGTATTTGTCTATTTTAATTGCTCCCCCATTCCTTGAAGTAAGAGAAGTGGCTGCCAAGCAGCTAAGCCCGTGATGGCAAACATATGGCACATGTGCCAGAGGTGGCATGCAGAGCCCTTTCTGTGGGCACATGTGCCATCGCCCCAGTTCAGCCAGCTGGTCATCAGGTGGCCAGCTGGTCATCAGGTTTCCAAGGCGCGCATGCATGCCAGCCAGCTGATCGTCAAGTTTCCGGCACTTTGGCTTGTGTGTGCACGCACATGCATGCCTTCCAGTTTGGGCACTCTGTGCCTAAAAGATTTGCCATCACTGAGCTAAGCAGTTTCCCTCCTTGTTTTTTCAGCATTTAACCAATTACACAATTAGGGTATGGTTTGTCTTCATCTTCTCTAGAAAGATTTCTGCTCTGGTGTTTTCCCATAGGTTTCATTATTTCACATTAACTCAACTGGAGAGATGTACAAATGAAGTTGATGGTAGGTAGACAGACAAACACCCTAGAGAAGACTGGTAGCTCTGATAGATGCTTTTTTCACAGGCTGCTGAAAGGAAGCATAATAAAGCCAGAACAGCTCCTACATGTGCTATTGAGTCAAGCTCAAACTTAAGTGACTCCATGAATATCCATGTAGTCTTTCTGACAATTATACAGAAACGGTTTGCCCTTTATTTCACACAGGATGGGTTTCCCCCCCCCCCCCCCCAAAAAATCTCTGTTTTAAGTTTGATTATTTTTCATCCAAGTACTTACTAAGCTTTTTCAGTCATGTGCTGAGAGTCATTGTAGCTTCTCTTAAAGCCTGTTAATTAACCAAGCCCATTCCTCTAGCTGTTTGCTGTGGCTGATTGTCCACTTGGCTGACAAATAGACTCAGAGAAGGAAGTTGGGTCTCCTCAATGGTGGGTTTCAAATTTTTTTAGAACTTCTTCTGTAGGTGTGGTCTGCTTTATGGGAGTGGCTTGCTGGCCATGTGACCAGGTGGGAGTGGCTTGGCAGTCATGTAACTGGGTGGGCATGGACAACGTGTAAAATGTGGTGAAACTCACTTAACGCTCTTAACAATGCTCTAGCGGTGATGTGCCAGTGCCTGGAAGCCGTACGGATCTGGATGGGAAGGAACGGACTCAGACTCAACCCGACCAAGACCGAGTGGCTGTGGTTTCCGGCTGCCCGATTCAACCAGCTCACTCCATCGCTGGCCATAGGGGGCGAACATCTTGCCCCTGTGGATGGGGCGCGCAATTTGGGTGTCCTCCTGGATACCCGGCTGTCCATGGAAGATCAAGTGACAGCCGTGGCCAGGAGGGCGTTTTACCAGGTTCGCCTGGTTCGCCAATTGCGCCCCCTATTGGATCGGGACGCCCTTCGCACAGTCACTCGTGCTCTCGTGACATCCCGACTGGACTATTGCAACTCTCTCTACATGGGGCTCCCCTTGAGGTGCACCCGGAGGCTTCAGCTAGTCCAGAATGCAGCCGCGCGAGCAATTATGGGGACCACTAGGTCGACCCACATAACACCGCTCTTGCGCGAGCTGCATTGGCTACCTGTCGTCTTCCGGGTGCGCTTCAAGGTGTTAGTCATCATCTTTAAAGCGCTTCATGGCTCGGGACCTAGCTATCTGCGGGATCGGATCCTGCCCCATACATCCTCACGGCCGATCCGCTCCCACAGAGAGGGACTTCTCCGGGTGCCGTCCACTAGACTCTGTCAGCGGGCGACTCCCAGGGGAAGGGCTCTCTCTGTGGCGGGCCTGGCCCTCTGGAACGACCTTCCCCCCGATATCAGGATGACCACTGACCTCCGCTCCTTCCGTCTCAAGCTAAAAACACACTTCTTCTGTCTGGCCGGCCTAGGATAGTCTCTCTGTCTTTGGGGTTTTTAATGGGGTAGCACATTTTTAGCGAATTTTTAGCACAGGGTTGGTTTAATTGTTTTTTATGAAATGTATGTATTTTTTGACTGTTTTTATTCTGCCTGTGCACCGCCCCGGGTCCCTGTGGGGAGAGGGTGCGGTTTAAAAATAAAATTATTATTATTATTATTATTATCTAGAAACCAAAATGTTGGCTCAGAAACTCTGGCATTTGAAGCACGCAAGTCTTAAAGCTGTCAAGTTACAAGACCCTTGCACCCCTCACCCTTTAGGAAAAAAATCCCAGGGGTGTTCAAACTTGACAGCTTTAAGACATGTGGACTTCAACTCCCAGAATTCTTCCTCTCACTCTTCATCTGGATGATGTGCGGATGGGACGGGGGGGGGGAGCTGGAACCGGTTCTAAACGGCACTGTAGATTTGTGGAACCTCTTCTACAGAAGAGGTTAGAACTGGCAGGAACCCACCCCAGGTCTCCTGTACGAGCAAAGGTAATCTCAGGACTGAAAAGCACAAGAGATTGCCAGTAGATTCCTGTCTTTGTGGAGCTATGGGATGAAGATTAATCACCTGGTCTCTGACAATTCTCTCTGAGAAGCCATCCACCCTTTTCTCTTGCTTACAGCTGACAGTCCTGTAGTTCCAACTAAGGTATGCCAAGCAACACTTTAATGATGAAAATTAGAAGGCAGCAATGAATTATTATAACTTCCCTGCCTTGTCAGTGAGGTGAAAGAATATAACCTTGTTTTATTCTAAAAAAAGCCCAGGACCATAATGTTAATTTACTGTATTTGAATTTCCTGCTTAAGCCAGTGAGAGATGGGTAGCAAACCAAAATTCCTTAGCAATCTTGCCAACTGGTTTAATGTTCGAGAAGATTGAAAAACAGCCAAAAGTATTGTATCTCTTATGATTGATCGTAAATAACAAGATAGAGTTGATTGAAGAGGTAAAAGCTATGGGAATTCTGGGAGGAGGAGACTAACACATCTCAATGTTTATGATACGGCAGCGACAAAAATTGGAACTCTTCTTTCATTAGATAGACATTTAGCTGGTTGAACATTACATATTATGATGAACTTTAATGGCTCTGTATCAAGCTTGAGGCCAATGTTGAATGCAGTATTTCGGGGGCCTATTTTAGTGCTTCAGGTTATTTAGAAATAAATTAGAAAAAGACTTGGAAAATGTTTGCCACATTTAGAGATGACACAAAGATGGGGTTGGTGGCGTAACAAACACATTATAAAGGAAATAAGTGATTTAGATGATCTTGACAATCTAGAACATTGGCCTCAAACCAGCAAGATAAAGGGAAAGATCAAACAAATGAATACAGAATTTAAAAAAAGAGCTGAGAATCTTGGTGGATCACAATCTAAATGTAAACCAACAGAATGATGCAGTTTTAAAATTAAAAAGTAAACGCAATTTTGACTGCATCGAAGAAATATAATGTCAGCATCAAGAAAAGTCATTGTTCCTTCTGCATTGATCAGACTGCACCTAGGATATTGTGTCTAGTCCTAGGTGTATAATATTAGGAAGGACAATGATTTTAAAATAAATCAATATTTTTAGCAAAATATTATTTTAGGCTTATTAGATATTTTGAATAATGTTTTAAAAAGGTTGGACATTAGTTCAACCTTGTTTTATTTTCAAATCATTTCATAGGTAAGTACAGCTATGGAAAGAACTGTTATATTTAAAACCTTAACGTGTTGTTGAACTATATTCTAAAACATGGAATTTGTTATCTCATGAATAGCCTTGGCTCTATAGAGCACAAGGCATGGCAAAGGAGATTAATTTTATCTAAACAGAAAGAAACTGATCTGAAAAGAAAAAAAATGTTTCAGAATATGTTTATTATCTTCAAAAAGTCTTTGTGTTTTAACAATGAAAAGAGTATTATTTCATTAATAGACCACAACATACAATATGTTACCATATGGTCTATATATAATGATACATTTAAATTATTAAATGTATATTGACACCTATAAATATTATATCACACTATTATCTTTTTATTTGATTAACTAGTCCTTTTTTATTATTTTCTTTTGATTATTTTCTTTTGATCACCATAATATATTGAAGGGTTTTTCTATCCTTCACTGTGTTTCACTGTTAAAAATACTACCAATAAAAACAACAATCCCAAACTCTTGATTTAAGAAGACTCTGACAAATGGGACACATCCACAGGACAGCAATCAAAATAGTGAAGAAGCTGGAAGGAACAAAGGTATAAGGAACTGTTAGGTATGCTGGGTAAATTTAGTCTGGGGAAGAGAAGATTGTAGGGAAATACGTTCAAGTATCTGAAGCGATTACGTGTACAACACAGCATAGCATTATTTGGAGTTCTTTCAGAAGAAAGGAAAAAGATGGAAGTAAGTTTCATATGGGCATCGGGAACGGTTTCCTAACAGATTTGTTCAACAGAGTCTCCTGGGAAATGGTGGGCTCTATTTTGCTAGTGCAGTTTAATTAGAGCTTTAATTAGAGCTGCAGTGGCACAATGGTTAGAATGCAGTACTGCAAGTTTCTTCTGCTGATCACTGGCTGCCAGCAGTTTGTCAGCTCAAATCTCATCAGGCTCAAGGTTGAATCATCCTTCCATCCTTCCAAGGTCGGTAAAATGAGGACCCAGATTGTTGGGGACAATATGCTGACACTGTAAACCGTTTAGAGAGGGCTGTAAAGCACTGTGAAGTGGTATATAAGTCTAAGTGCTATTGCTATTGATAGTCATCTGTCATGGATACTGTGCTAGTAGACTCCTGCACCAGGCAAGGGGTTGGATTAGATTCTTTTCAACCAACACTTCCAACATTTACATTCTGTATTCCTTTATTATTTAATTATAAAGTATACTAAAGTTATTTAAAAATAACTTTTTAAAAAGACAATAAAATGTACCTTTTAAAAACCCAGCATACAAAGAATTTGGGATAGCTCTTCCTTGTGCATAACTCAGGGGTGTCCAAACTTGGGAACTTTAAGACTTGTGGACTTCAACTCCCAGAATTCCCCAGCCGGCTTTGCCGGCTGGGGTATTCTGGGAGTTGAAGTCCACAAGTCTTAAAGTTCCCAAGTTTGGACACCCCTGGCATAACTGTTTAGCATCATGATTCCCTTTTCTTTAATATTCTTGGAAAATATAAAGATCAGGAAAAATTGATCCATATCTATATCTCTTATCACTTTCTCAACTCATTTGTTAATTTCCTTTGGTGTTTTAAGACTATTATGTGGCAAAAAGATTACAGGGGGGAAAAGATATTTAATATCAGTTTATAGGAAGATAGCATATGCACATTTCAGCAGGCTGCTTCCAGTCTGCCCCAACCACCTATCTTTTTCTGTTGACTGTGGACATTCCTTACATAGATCTCAGAGTCTGGATCTTATGAAGATCAATTACTCCTTTGTGTAATGATAAGCTCACTAGTGTATATCTGTGTCAAGTATTCCATGTATTTATTGGACTCGATGCTAAAAGAAATATAAGACAACAAGGTACAATTTATTTTCCTTTGCCCTATATTTTGTCCATGGTGTGATTACCTGTAAATCAAATAGAGTCAGTGAAAGATTAAACCTTTTTGAATCAAGCAAGAGACTGCCAACATGCTTTTCTAAAGAGCAAGTGTAAGTTGAGCTTCCCAGAGGATTGCAGAGTTCCAGGAAAACATTTGGCCAGTGAGAAGGTGCTCCTCCTGTTTTCCTATAAGAAGGGAAGATCAAAAAGAACAGCCTGGTTCCATCCATCAACCAGAAAATGGGCAACTGGGTCAATCACGCATCAAAGGAAGAACATTAAGCTCCAAGTGCCACTTTACACCCATTGATCAAGGAATTAAGTGTCTGTTGATCAAAGTGGATTTGGAATCTAAATTTAGGATGATGATGATGATAACAATGATGACAATGATAGCTTTTATCCATATCAATAGGTGGAGCTTAGATTTCTTGGAGCAGGAAGCTTTGGTAAGATTCTTTTTAAAAAAAAAGCTGTATTAAGACTTAATTTATAGTTTGTGATTCCTGTCTCAAAAGAATCATAAGGCATGTAGCTAATTTTCAGCAGCAGAAGTGGGATGAGTCTGTCTCCAGAAATCACGGAACACAATGGCCTCTGGAAATGGCATGTTGTCCTAGTGTTAGAGTGTGCCAAACTCTGTTTTAAACAAAGTATGCCAAAATTACAGGGATGCAAGATATAGTGCTTTGGTGTTTCACAATTTAAATTTCACATTAAAAAAAAGCATATAGAGAAGATTAACAAGATGATAGGCATCTTGGTGCTAATGATTAACAATGAACAATTTGTTGGCTTAACACTTACAAAAATGTGTTCAATAATCTGTGTTTTCTAGGACTTTTATAGTAGTGATGAGGCTGGACGTAAGTGGGAAGGCTGTTCCTTCCACATTCTTTTGTGTTACAAGACCCACTTTCTAAGTGTTTGAGTTTTCTTCCTTGAATGGGAAAATTTCAAGAAACATCTGTTCATGTCTGTTTGTACATTCAATCCATCCTCACTGTTAGGGGTAAAAACACCCCCGTTGGAAAATAAACAGGCGGAATAGTGCAATACACCGGACAGCAAGAGATACATTGCTTAAAGCACACAATAACTATCAAACACTGATAGTAGAAAAAATAAATAGTCTTTACTTTTGTAGTAACTAAAATACTTCTTCCAAACAGTGATACTAACTCCTCTAACAATAAAGAGTCCTTCACCAAAACCACAGTTATCTTACAGTAATTCAAAACAATGATACTTCTTCCATCTTCAGGTTCAGCTTCTTCCTCAGTGGCAATCAGGAAGCAAAGGAAAACAAAAGGGAATGAACTGTGTTTACAGCTGCCTTTTATGATTGAGCTGGGAAGCACAGCCAATCAGATTCCACATAGGCCTTAAAGTTACATATACTCTTTAAGAATCCTGGCTTATATATATTGTCAACCCAACATCAGGATGATTATCCTAACACTCACTAAGGCAGACATACATTAAGTTGGATCTATGATTATGCATCTGAGTTTTAATTGTGAATGAAGATGAAAAGTTCTTTTTTTTAATCACACAGCCCACAACTCTTTCCTTACACATTGTGTAGACTTCAACTAGGGAATTCTGGGAGTTGAAGTCCACACATCTTAAAGTTACCAAAGTTGGTATACATTGCTATGGAGTCTAATGCTGAAGGGGTTTAGAACACATAAAAGGATGGTGCTGAGTGCCCAGAGTTGTGTTTTAGAAAGTACAGTCATGGGATACAACCAGTACGCCGGGGCGTACCGGTGCATGCTGGAAGCACCAGGTACCGTTCCGGTACAGTGGTCTGGAGGCCCCACCCTCCCGTGCTCCTTACCTGTATTTGAGCTGTTTGGGGCTTCCATGCACCTGCACGGAGCATATGGTGGCTGCATGATGCCCCACCAAGCAGCTGAAGCATTGCGGAGGCGTCGTGGAGTGTCGCAGGCGGTAAGTACACATGTGCTTGCTGCACATCTTCTTGTGGTGCCCCATTGCACAGTACCAGTTGCAACGGGATCTGGAACCTACCACTGACAAGGTAGGTGGTCATATATAAGAAAAATAGATAGATAGATAGATAGATAGATAGATAGATAGATAGATGGATGGATGGATGGATGGATGGATGGATGGATGGATGGATGGATGGATGGATGGATGGATGGATGGATGGATGGATGGATGGATGGATGGATGGACGGAGAGACAGAATGAGACAGAGAGTGAACAGAAGGCCAGCAGGTATAGCTTTCTCTTTTCTATTCAGTTGGGCATTCAACTGCATTCTTGGTCACTCAGCTATTCACAACTTGACACTACTATTTTTCTGGAAAACTGAAAAAGATTATAATAATCTTTTTAATTACATACTCCAGTTAAGTGGCAGCTGCATGTTTGTTCCTTATTATTATAAAGCTATTAACATGCCACTTAGACAAGTAGCATACCGCATTCTACTTTAGAACTTAAATATGTATGTTAGAAAACAAATTGATCAGCCAATTCGCTTGAGCCATTATAAGTAGGCAACTTTTACATTTGGAGTACTAAAATAAGTTACCTGTATTAGCATTTCCCTTAATATTATTGATATAAAACATCCCATTTTAAACTAACGTAACATTTAAAACAGTACCTAAATATTTGAATAAAGGAATGGGAACATAAATTCAGTACAAGTTGTATCAAGCCAGACAGGGCGAGAATTGGAAATTACAAATCAGCTACTGTCTCACAAAAGGGCTTGGCTGTCCTAAATGCAATTTCTATTTATCAAGAAGTTATAAGTTAGCAAGAAGAAGCAGGAAGAAACAACTAAGTTACAGACATAAGAAATGGGGGAAAGTCTAGCTAAAGCTTAAGAGAAAAAAGGACATTGTTTGATTGGGATGGGGAATGGACCAGTTCCAAACATCTATGAAAATGGGTATCACTTCTGAGGTCAGAAGAGGGCGTGATCTCTGCTTTTAACTGACAGCTACTCCTTCTCAACTTTTCACTAAATGGTGGTTAGTACTACGCAGTGTAAGCGGACAGATGTGAGACCAGTGAATCCTCCAGTACAGCTCTTTGGCTGTAGAGGAGTTCTGTTCTAGCCCCTGCATGTTCTGTTTCTCAGTGACTCTACTCTCTCCACCCTCCCCCGCTGTTCATCTTGTCCCTGCTGTCAGATTTTGTTTGACGCAATAATAATGAATCATCCATGGTGTATCTGAAATGCAAATTTTAACCTGGAATTGCAACATCAGGCTGCACAAATTGCATAACTTGTAATTATCCAATGCAAGTCTGAAAACGCAGGGCAATGAATTCTTCTTTCAGGAAAGAGGAAACAGTTTGGTTTGAAAGGCAGTGATGTACACAAGATCTAAATTCAATTAAGGAATCCAAAGGGGGATATCATTGCAGTATTATTGTAGTCGTTTGCTGCAAACACAGTGCTGCCTGTGTCTTTGTTTTTGATTCTCAAGCAATGCAGTAATAAGCCCCTTGATCAAATACTCAGGGACTTGAAATAGAAGACAGTTAGGTTATACATTTCATATCTAGCATTGTTATGAATACTAAGATGAATACTTAGAGCTGGATAAAATGCATACGTAACATGAAATGGTGAATGTCCTTTTGTTGCTCTCCCCTCCCCAATCCCAAAGGATCCCCTTAAGCTTTCATGTGTCAAATTATGGGTCCTGATAGAGCAGTGTGAAATCAGCTGGGTCCAGCTATATACAGAGCATTGTTCCTATACGACTAAGCATTGTTCCTATACGACTTCAAACGACAATTCAGAATGGCTGCAATTGCATTCCTGTACATGAGAAAAATGAATGGAATTCTAATTTAGCAGTGTTCCGATATCTCAGAGGATGCCACAAGGAAGAGGGAGTCAAGCAATTCTCCAAAGCACCTGAGGGTAGGACAAGAAGCAATGGGTGGAAACTAATCAAGGAGAGAAGCAACTTAGAACCAAAGAGAAATTTCCTGACTGTTAGAACAATTAATCAGTGGAACAGCTTGCCTCCAGAAGTTGTGAATGCCCCAACACTGCAAGTCTTCAAGAAGATGCTGGATAGCCATTTGTCTGAAATAGTATAGGGTTTCCTGCCTAGGCAGGGAGTTGGATTAGAAGACCTCCAAGATCCCTTCCAACTCTGTTATTCTGTATACTCTGTATATTTAATGAAATAGTTTAAAGTACCATATGTACACCAAAGTAAGAATTCACATGTGCTGTCTGTGCCTGTTTCTAACTCTGACTTTGTTTGTTTCTACAAAGCAAAGCTAGACTTCTTTCAAAACATGTGTTCAGTACTTTTGGGAGAGGTGACTTGGCTTCTCTTTTGAGAAATCTCTTTCAAAACCAGAAGGAAGGAGGAACAGTGCAAGATTACTATGAAGATTGACAGCAAATTCACAAGGATCTCATCGGCTGTGCCACTGTATGCAGCCAGAACAGCAGTAGACACTGAACTCTTCGTTGTGATTTTTCTGTTGATCTTTATAGCAATCTGTCAAAATATGGCACATGGCTTTGGAAGTGAAGTGGGATAGTGTCAACTAACATTTTCCCCAATGTTACCTCTTATATCACCCCATTGCTTTGTGTCCCTCATGTATAAATAATATTTCAGGAGAATATGTCTTTATTGCTCTCCCAAAATAATGTCAGACAGGTGTTTAGGGCTACACTAAGTGACAGCTCACTAAATGATGACAGACTGTCCCTTTGGCAACTTGAACACTTGTTTTAATTTCAGTATTATTGTTAGTGTCAACATGGCTATAGCCTTTGCTAAATAAATAGTGTCAAGTTTCTGATTCACAGGCTCCTGCCAACCTACCCCAATCTATTACAATGTTAAGAGTTGATTTATAATTGTTTTTCCTACTAACTAGTTAGAAGTTGTAATGATGGTGAAAAAAGAAACATAGCTAAAAAGAGTTGTCTATTATTTGTCCCACATTAAAATTATAAGGGCAATTCCACTTGTCAATCTCATTATTGAGGAACGATGCAGATTTACAGATTAACAGAGTTGGAAGGGACCTTGTAGGCCATCTAGTCCAACCCCCTGCCCAAGCAGGAGACCCTACACCATTTCTGACAAATGGCAGTCCAATCTCTTCTTAAAAGTCTCTTAAAAGTGATGAAGCTCCCACAATAGAAATCAACTGTTGGGAGAAAGCAAATTTTGTACCTCAAAGCAGCCAACTGGGTGAGCCATGAGTAAGGAAAGAGTGCCAAAGTTTGATGTTTGTTTCATTTGCTCATAAACAAAGTTACCTAATATGCAACACAGCAGTGAGAAAAAGTAATCACCTCTTTTACATCAGTAACGGGTTGCATCACTTTGGCTGTAATAACAACAACTAAATGTTTCGTCCAACTGGTAATCCACCTTTCAAATCACTGCTTAGGAATTTTGCTCATTGCACCTTGCACGCTACTTCAAGTAAGAAACATTTGAGAGTTTGCTACCATTTCAAGCCATGCCACATTTCTAAGGAGTTTAAGCCTGGCCTTTGAGATGGCTATTCCAGAACATTGAATTTGTTTTTCTTCATCCATTTTGTTGCAGATTTGTTTGCATGTTTTATTATTTATGAATTATTATTTTGCTGCATGACACATTCCTGCATAAGCTTTAGCTTCATCTGACAAATAGAAGGATATTTTCCTGTAGAATTCTCTGATGCAAAACAGAATTCACACTTCCTTGATGGAAAGTTATCCAGGTCTACAAGCAGCAAAAAACCCCTCCCCCCCAAACACTGCCACTCAAATCTGGCAACTGTCATTAAGTTCTTTTTGCAATGCTGTGTTTAGTTTTTGCTAGACATAAAGACATGCATATCCCCCCCCCCCCACATTTTGATTTTTGACTCACCTTTCCAGAAATCCAGATTGCCATATAGGTACATTGAAGTAACTTTGAGATAAGCACCAATATTGCTTTTACTGAGCCATGGTTTCCGCGCTGTTCCCTCATAAATTCCACCCTTACTTGGTACGTTTCTGATGGTAGATTCATGAACATTGATTTCACCTAAGGCAAGAAAAATATACAGATACCTGGATGCTCCTCAGTGGTTATTTGTGGCTTTCTGGAAGATTTTATGCTCTCAGGGAATAATTTAGGCAGAACATTGTTGCCTGAGTCCAATCTGGAGATAGGTGCGGGATATAAATTTGATAAATAAATAAAATAAATAATTTTTTTCTTTCAAGATTCTATCCCTGACTGTAGCTCAGTTGACCGAGAGCAGTGATGGCAAACCTATGGCATGCGTGCCACAGGTGGCACCCAGAGCCATTTGGCAGGGCATGCGAGGCATTGCCCTGTTAGCTGGCCAGCGCGCATGCGCATGCTGGCCAGCTGATTCAGCCATTTTAAAGCCATCTTTTGCCCTCCCCAGGCTTTATATGAGCCTGGGGAGGGTGAAAACAGCCCGTTCCACTCTCACCCGGAGGCCCTCTGGAGGCTTCAGGAGCTTCCCTGAAGCCACCAGAGGATTAAAAATGACGCTATGAGCAAACTGGAAGTGACTTCTGGTTTGCTCGTAGTGTCATTTTTAGTCCTGCAGAGGCTTCAGGGAAGCTCCTGAAGCCTCTGGAGGGCCTCTGGGCAGGGCGGGATCTGTTTTCACCCTCCCCAGGCTCCTATAGAGGCTCTGGAGCCTGGGGAGGGCGAAAAAAGCATGTAAAAATGGGGGGGCGTGCCTCTCATGTGTGTATGCGCACTGGGGATGTGTGTATTGCATTATGGGTGCAGCACGCCGGCGCACAATCCCCCCGCGCTCCCACCCTTATGGCACGCAAGCCTAAAAAGGTTCACCATCGCTGACCTAGAGTCTTAGAAATGATTATATAACTTTTAACCAACTGATAGGTATTAAAGAAGGGAGGCCTTCAGTTTTATCTTCTGAGTGGGGTATGTCATACTTCTAGAATCCAAGTGGTGAGGATTTCACTGTGATAAAGGAAGGCAAAATATATGAGATTTATTCAATCAGGACTAACCCAAATTAACCCTGGTTTTTTTTTAATGTAGTACTTACAATTGGTCCAAGATATATTTTTTATGATTTTTAAAAAAATTTAATTAAACAAACAAACAGAACACAAAAAGAATAATCTATCATTACGTATTGTAGAAAGTGTGTCGATTGGTTACAAATAGCTTTCGTGCATATCTTTCATAGTCATTACTTATGCTTCATATCAAGTTAGATATTTTAAATCAAAAAAGGAAAAGAAATTCTTTATATATACCACAATTCTCATTTGACTATAGTTGTTTTAACGTCCTTTTGCATAAAATAATCCCAAATTAAAAGCATAACCACATAATGGCATTTCATTAGTTATTTCAAATGTCATCCAATAGCTATTACACCTTTATAACATGTTCTAAATAAGAGTTGATTGTAAGGTATATATTTAATACAGTGGATTGGATGTCCTTCCACCTCGATACATCATCATTGCATACATGAAATAAATGTAACAGGTACTAAATTTTCATGTTATTGGTGGACTGACATCATTCTCATCATGTCATTTCTTGCCTGGACTACTGTAATGCTCTCTACATGGGGCTCCCCTTGAGATGCACCCGGAGGCTCCAGTTGGTGCAGAATGCGGCTGCGCGGGGGATTTTGGGAGTTTCAAAATACTCCCATGGCTGCCGGTAGCCTTCCGGGAGCGTTTCAAGGTTTTAGTGACAATCTTTAAAGCGCTCCATGGCAGTGGGCCTGGTTATTTGCAGGACCGCCTTCTACCGCATACCTCCACTCGACCTGTCCGCTCCCACAGGGAGGGCCTCCTTAGGGTGCTGTCCACTGGACAATGCCGGCTAGCGACGCCCAGGGGAAGAGCCTTCTCTGTGGCAGGTCCCGCCCTTTGGAATGACCTCCCCCCCAGACTTCCGGACTATCACTGACCTTTGCCTCTTCCGCCGGACTTTAAAAACCTATTTCTTCCATATGGCCGGCCTGGCATAGCTGCTACAACCATGTTTTATTAGATCTGGGTTTTAAATTAACTGTCTCTTTTTAGCACAGGTTAAATTGTTTAATAGTAGTTTTAAATTTTGTAGAATTTGTACTATTTGTATTGTTGGATTTTAAGTTCCTGTGCACCGCCCTGAGTCCCTTTTTGGGAGATAGGGTGGGATAGAAATTTAATAAATATAATATAATATAGAAAACTCTGATAACATTCAAGGGCATTATATACAGAAATTCTTTTTCACAGTTTAAAAATTATGCCTGCATAGACCTATGGGAGATTACGAACTTTGTTCTTTCAAGCCAAAGTTCCTCAGGCTGCAAATGAATTAAGACCTTTTATTACTTTCTATTGTCTGACTGAAATATCAATTTGTAAGGATCATGGTCTGATTAAAAAAAACCTTTGAGAATTGTTTGGAGACTGAACAATTGTGATATAGTAATTATATATTTCACATGAACAGCAATTTTTCTCCTGAATCTATGATCCATTTTAAGTGATCCTATTCTTTCATAAGGTTTTTATGTTCATAATTTGAAGGTTGCCTACAGACCGCCACATGAATGCCCGCAGCACATGTGCACATGTGTGCAGAGCACATATGCAACCTTACCTCCTGTGATGCTCCGCAATGTCTCCATGATGCTTCTGGGATGCTCCAGATGCTTGGCGGAGCGTTGCGCCAGCACTGTATGCTCCATGTGCGGAAGCGCTGAAGAGCTCAAATACCAGTAAGGAACGCAGGCAGATGGGTGGTCCCTCTGGAGCACCGTACCAGAATGGTACCCGTACCGTACCAGGGCACACTGGTTGTAACCCACCACTGTTACAGACCTTTTTCATGGCCATTTGCATTAGATTTCTAGACCATGGGTCCCCAACCCCCAGGTAGCGGACCGGTGTTGGTCCGTGGCTTGATAGTAATCGGGCCGGAGTGAGCCTCGGGTTCCACGTGACCGCCGAACGCACACAGGGCCCACGTGACTCAACTCACCCGCTGGAGGCTCCCACCGATCCATGGAATTTTTTTTTACATGAAACCGGTCCCTGGTGCCAAAAAGGTTGGGGACCCCTGTTCTAGACTATACTAGTTAGTCACAGTATCTGTTCTTTTTCCAGTTAATCGCACTTAGATGTATATACCGCTTCATAGTGCTTTATAGCCCTAAGCAGTTTACAGAGTCAGCAGATGACCCCTGACAATCTGGACCCTCATTTCACCAACCTTGGAAGGATGGAAAGCTGAGCCAACTTTGAACTGCTGTCAGATGGCAGAATTAGCCTGCAAAACTGCATTCTAACCACTGCACCACCATGGCCCTTTTAGCTAAGCCTAACTAAACTTTATAAACTATATCACATTATATTTTTCTAGGGTGATGGTGGTTCCAATGGTTGGAGACCATCCCTAAGAGGGTATGATGTCCATTTGATACTGTGGTTGTCTTCCATTAGGACAGTGCTTCTCAATTATTTTCTGTCATGCCCCCCCTAGGAAGAAGAAAACATTTCGCGCCCCCGGCGCGACTGTAAATAGTATCATTTGTCTATAAAATTGTTATAAGTACACTTCTGCATAACACTGTATCCTTATTAACGTATAAGAGAATAAAAAAAGAAAGAAATGTGGATCAGTTTGATTAATTGGGGCAGCGTTATGTTTCACAGGAGAAGGTCCTTGTCAGTCATTTGAATATCAATTGGGCGCACATCCGTCGGGCAACAAAGTAAGTGTGGATGGACGTCCCACACTAAAGATGGCTCTGACAGGCTCGTGTCACAAGGGTTTTGGACAGCCAATCAGATGCGAGCATCTGATTGGATACAGAGACATAAACACGGGGCTTAGCTTGTTATGACAGTGTTTGCCGAGGTCAAACGCGCCCCACTTTATGGAGCCTCGCGCCCCCCCTGGGGGGGGCGCCCCACTATTTGAGAAGCACTGCATTAGGAGAACAGCTTGACCCATTTTTGAAGTTTCTTTTGTATCTATGGTTATCAAACAACAGCCTCAACAAAGGAAGCTGGAAGAGGAAGTAAACAAAGCTGCTATTGGGGGAAGAAGGGGCATCAAATGACGAGCATGCACTGCCAAAGCATGTTGCAAACTATCCCCCTCCCCACCTTGTGTTGAAACATCTTATACAGAAGTAGAGCTTGTATCATGATATTGCAACACATATTTTGTCCTTCGGATGAAATCTCTATTGGGAAATTATTGTGGATGGTTTTCATTTTAATTTGTACTTACATGCTCCTAGTCAATCCCTATATCAAGATCAGAACAAACAGGCCTGCACTCAGTATGGCTAACAAAAATGTAGTTTTTATTTATTAAACATCAGCAAATAAACAACAGGAACAATTTACATTCATTACACATCTTTATCAAAAGGGCAAGGAATTTTCTTGAGTCACTAGAAACAGAACTGTGGGAACATGAGCAGGAACAGTCCCAAAGAAGAGCCTTTAGTTATATTGGCCTTAAGCCTTTTTATGCAAAATAGTCGCAGAATACAGATGGAAAGTAGGACACCAGGTAATCCTTCCTGGATTCTGAGCAAAGAATTTGGTGGCTGGGGATGTCAATCACAGCTCATTGCAAAAGTCCCTGTTTCCACAGTTTAAAAATTTTGCTCTGAGTCATCACTTACACATGATCAGATATTTAAAGCAGTAAACAGTATAGATGTTTGTGATGGGGTGAAGAAGTCTAACCAACCACCAACATAAATGTGTATATTAAATTGGCTTTTGCATTAAGACCCTGCAAAGAAAGAGTAGAATTTGAACAGTAGAGATGCTTGAAAGTATAGCTCTTTAAAAATTTAACTCAGTGTACATGTGCTCCCAAGTGCATTTTTAACTTAACATAGACCTGCCTTTCAGATTAAATGTTCCTATAAATTTTCAGTCACAAGTGTCAAAGAGAAGATCTATTCCTACATTTTCATCAACAATTATTTGTTTGTTCCTCAAAACTTCAAAAAATGCTCAACAGAGGATTTCAGGAGGATAAAAACATGGCTTCACTTCCTTTGGACCTCCCATTGAACTCAATGCCTTCTCTCATGATCCTCAGGAAGCTGAGAAATCAAAGGTGTTCCAGATCCCTTTTGCAAAGCAACAATCAACTAATTAAATATATGAGTAATTTAAAACAAGGCATTTCAAATGTCAAAATAAAATGAATCATTCTACATGAAAATAGCTCTAGGATACTTCCAATATAAAGTCATATTGTAACCCTACAACAACACAAACTTCTTCTGTTTAGGTGCTACATATAATGAAAGATTCAAAAATCTGGAAATCGATAATTTGGAAAAATAAAAATAGTTTCAAAGCAACTTTGCAAAAGTTCCATAGTGCGTAAAATATATGTTAAAAGTATCAAACAAATCCATGGGAACCACAAAGCAAAAGAGAAAGATCGTTAGATGTTTAGAACTTAATCAACTGCTGCCAGTTTCATTATTATATAATCGAGGTTCATATTTAAATTACAGGTGTACAGTTGCTAACAATAATTATAGTGCAAAATCTTAGCTGACTTTGTTGCAGCATGATTTTGTTGAATTAGCATCTTAAAATAATTTTGCATGATTCAATACCCGTCAGATGGAAATTTGATTTATTCTGTAGAAGAACAGATTCTCACACACTACAATAAAGAGCAAGCCACAAAACCTAGTTAGATTAATGGAGGTTTTAGAACTTTTCATCTGAAATACAAGGGACAGTCTAATGAGAATTTACAACTCATGAATTACAGAGCAGCAGATGGAATAGCTAAGGGCTATGGATCTTAATATGGAAACAGGCTTTTTAACAACTACATGTTTATTTTATTGTTTGCAGTTCACAGTTCCCTCAATTTACACCATGGCATTAAATAATAGCAGGGCCGGAAAAAATAAACTTCAGCTAGACTTCTGATTATCAGGTTTTATATCCTGAGAAGTAAATTATTCTCCGAGTACTAGTCCAGGATAAGAAATAAATGTTCCTTTTAAAAGCTTGGTCAGGCTATATAAGATAATTAGTACTACAAGCAGGAAATTATCTCATAATTAAATGATGGGAATTTTAATAGGAGGAATCTATTTTCATGGAAATGGAAATGAAAAAAGTTTGACAGCCCGGCTCTAAATAGTTGCTTATTTTGACCAGCAGTTGAGAATGACAATTGAACAAAACTTATCCTTGTTCTCTAACACGGGGGTCTCCAACCTTTGCAACTTTAAGTCTGAAGGACTTCAGCTCCCAGACTTTGCTGGCTGAAGAATTCTGGGAGCTGAAGTCCTTCAGACTTAAAGTTGTAAAGATTGGAAGATCACTGTACTGTCTTGTCGCTGGATTCTTTCAGAGACAGGAACCCAGTTGATTCAGAAAGAGATAGAGTGTTACTTCATGCCTTTTATTTCAATTCTAAATTGGGAACAGACTAAGTGTGAGAAGTAATATTTCATCTCTTATTTTGAAAGTGGCATTAAGTTGTACCAAATAAGAATGATCTTCCCTCTACATTTTGAACATTTGGATTGTCCTGATTGAATACAGTGAGAATGAAGGAAACAATCCTGGAATCTCATATGGAAAACAAATAGTCTTAGGTATGATAAACCTACCTTTTGGAACATACCCCTGAGAATGTTACTGGAGATCCTTAGAGTGCACATTTTTTTAGATTTAGATTTTATTCGTATTTATATACCGCCCTATCTCCCTTGCGAGACTCAGGGCGGTGAACAGGCACTAATAAAACGACAATAAACAACAAATACAATAAAAACATCTTAAAAAATGAATTAAACTAAAATGCCTGTACTAAAATCACAGTAAAACCCCTATTAAAAGACAAATTTAAAAACTACGCCAGGCCAGCCGCATGGAATAGATTTGTTTTCAATGCCCGGTGGAAGAGGCGCAGGTGGATGCTCAAGCTTCCCCTAACTTATGACCAAAATTCAAAAATTATGACCAAATTTCTGCTGCACTCATCGGAATAGTGCAGGAGAGTTTCTCTTCTCCAATATTACTTATAGATATTTGGCTTTTCTGAACTTTATTATTACTTAGAGCAGGGGTGTCAAACTCGATTTCATTGAGGGCCGCATCAGGGTTGTGTTTGACCACAGGGGGTGGGCACATGGGCATGGTGGGATGGGCGTGACCAGGGTGGGCATGACCAGCTTGATGTCACTAGGGTCAGGGTACCTGAGGTGGTGCGGGTGGGCCTGGGGGGATCCTCCTGTTGCCCTCTGCCAGCTAAAATGGAGCCTGGGAGGGCTGCATGCGGCCTTCTGAGCTCCATTTTTGCTGGCAGAGGCACCATGGGCCAGTCCTTTGCTATTTCCAGGGCAGCCCCATGGGCCAGATCTGAGTACTCCATGGGCCAGATTTGGCCCCTGGGCCTTGAGTTTGACATCCTGAACTTAGAGGAACTCATAACAAATCATAAAAGGAAGAAAGTTGGTTCTTTGCTATCGATGCTGAAAGCATAATGTCGAAAAAATAGCTATTTAATGCTTGGAATACTGTATTTGATACACCACTATTGTGATACCTGCTTATTGGCGAGTATCCCTTATAGGAAATACTTAAAGTGAATTTGAATAGAAATATGTTAGCCAATGCACAATATTTTATGACTTGGACTTTAATAGTATCAATGTTTTCAACTCTAGTCATGGAGCTATCAGATTTGAGGGTTTGTTTTTAAAAAAAATCTGAATGGCCATTAGGAAATAACAACAATACATTTTCTAGCTTATGTCTCAATGTCTCAAATCTGATAACACTAACCTCTGGGTTAGTCATGTGTGTTTGGATTTGGAAAGAGGGACAATCTGAAAAGATTTGTAATATAATTTAGGAAGAAATCTGTTAACATTTCCCAGGAGTCGAAGCACCATTTGCATTTCACAACTCCTGTTAGATGCTTGTGTAATACCAGCTTCTTATTTGCTGGCAATATTCATCGAGAGTGTAATGTAAGTCAAGGAAAAGGTTTTGAAAAAAACATTGTGCTTTTATCTTGATGTTCTGTTCTAACTAGCAAATAGTTGGCCTTTCCCTGCTTTGAAATGCTTGCATTAAATTGAAATCAGTCTGTCATGCATAAATAAAATGTGATAAATTATCAGTTGTTGCCATTGGTCATTTTAGGAATTTATTGTTATTCACCAGCACACTGTGAATTTCAGTTTTCAGAGTGACTTTCTAGGCGTCCTTGATTGAATTTGCTGCTAGACCACCCAATAAAAAGAGCTCTGAACAATGTGTAATCAAATGTATTTTTTAGAAAAAGAAAAATGATTTAAACTATAAAATAGCATAAAAGCAATATAAAAACCTATGCCAGGAAGTGTAAAACTGGTTGAATTAAAACACCAGGGAAATATCACACCTGAAAGGCCATAAAGCAAGTGAATCACTGTAATATGCTTTGTTATATTTTACATTACACTTTATATATTAATGTTGTAAATATTTCTTACGTGATAGCCTATTTCAAACAGCAATTCCACATATAGGTAAAGGTTCCTGTCACACATATGTACTAGTCATTCCTGACTCTAGGGGGTGGTGCTCATCTCTGTTTCAAAGCCGAAGAGCCAGTGCTGTCCGAAGATGTCTCCATGGTCATGTGGCTGGCATGATTAAACGTCAAATTTTACATTACACTTTATATATTAATGTTGTAAATATTTCTTAAGTGATAGCCTATTTCTAACAGCATTTCCACATATAGGTAAAAGTTCCTGTCACACATATGTGCTAGTCATTCCTGACTCTAGGGGGTGGTGCTCATCTCCGTTTCAAAGCCGAAGAGCCAGTGCTGTCCGAAGATGTCTCCGTGGTCATGTGGCCGGCATGATTAAACGTCAAAGGTGCATGGAGCGCTGTTACCTTCTCACGAAAGATGGTCCCTATTTTTCTACTTGCATTTACATGCTTCTGGTAGGTTGACAGAAGCTGGGACAAGTAACGGGAGCTCACTCCATTACGCAGTGCTAGGGATTCGAATAGCTGAAATGCTGACCTTTCTGATTGACACGCTGAGCGTCTTACTCACTGAGCCACTGTATCATCCTATTTCCAGATACACAAATTGTTTAAACTTAATTTTCTATAGCAGAAAAGGCAGCAGAGAGCCTTTTGTCATTGCTCAAAACATTTTGGGGCAGCAAGAAGGAGAGTGGTGCAAGTTCAGACAATCCATTAAGCCTAAACACAATATAGCTTAGTTGGATGTGTGAAAATATCGCACAAGCCCAGTCGGTAGAGATGTGATAACAATTCTTCCTGTTTTATTGAATTACAGGTAGAGAATGACTAACTATATCCTCCAAAATCCTTAAGAAAACCTTCCTATGTATAAAAGATTATGCAATAGAAAATTGGCTGACACACCGGTGCCTTATGCACGCTGCACAAATGTAAAAGTACCACACTTCTCAGTTATTTTTTTCCCTTAAGCTCCTCCTACCCGGCTGCTTCTTATGATGCGTCACACACGCATACAGCATCTGATGCCCTTCCCCCCCACTTTCAACGTCACCTTTTTCAACGGTCACAAGCAATAACATTGCCTCACCCTTGCCTCACACGCCATCTGCCTTATCAGTCTGTCAGGCCACCACCTCCATGCCTTTGCCGTCGCTCTTGCCCTCTCCACCGCCTCCAGGCCTCCTAGGGCGAGAGCGATGGGGAAGGCAGAAGAAGGAGTTGTGCAGGAAAAGAAGCGGCGGGAACGGCAGGAGTGGCAGGGACGGCAGCGGCAAGTACTAAGGGGTCAGAAGAGGCAAGGATGATGGCAGCAGCAGAAGCAAGGAGGCCTGGAGGCGGTGGAGAGGGTGAGAGCAACGGGGACAGCAGAAGAAGGAGTTATGCAGGAAAAGAAGCGGCAAGAACAGCAGGAACAGGGTCTCTGAGGTGAAACTTTTTCATTTCACCAAACTTCACCGCAGCATCGCATGGCGGGTACAGCTAGTAAAAAATAACAATAATCAAAGGTCTGATTGAGTCAAAATACACGTAGGCCTCAGCTTACAACCATTCATTTAATTCATTCAAAGTTACAATGGGACCAAATAAATTACTTATGACCATTCTTGTACTTATGACTGTTGTGGCATTCCCACAGTCATAGGATCAAACTTTGGGTGCTTGGCAACCAACATGTATTTTGAATGGTTGCAGCATCCTTGGGTCCTCAGTTTGTTGCTTGCAACCTTCCTACGGAGCTTATGACAAGCACAGTCAATGGGGAAGCTAGATTTGCTTAATGATTGTATGGTTTATTGAACAACTGTAGTTATTTGCTTAAGAACCATGGTGAAAAGATTGTAAAATGGGTGACTTTATTAATTTAACAACTGCCTTGCTTAGCAATGGACATTTTTGCCTCAATTGTTGTAAATCGAAGACTACTGATAAGAATGCAATGTACAATCAGGAAGACTTTCAAGCTTTTAAAAGATTGAAAGTCACAGAGATTACGGTATATCAGAGTCAGCTGATTATTATTTTTTTAGATTTACATCTATAACAGATGTAACCCTGCTCCCTAAGCCCTTTAGACATATAGTCACACCAAAAATAGCATTTGGTTCCTATATATCTGTGTTTATACACAGTTCACATTCCATCTGTATTGCTGCTGTACAAACCTTACATATCAAGGTAGCAATAGATAGCTTTAAATATTAGCTGTAGCAATCGACCAGCGAGCACAACAACTTTTATGAAGCTAAACAAGAGCATTTTAAGCCTAGATTGTATTTGTTTGTGTCCACAATGATACTTATTTACATTTACAGTTGTCTGTCCTAAGTAAAAGTTTGCAGCTGGCCATAGAGACTAATGGACTAGAGTGCCTTAAGCAACAGACAAACCTATTGATTTCTCTGTGTATCTTCATAATGATGCTCTGTCATATTATCAATATAATGAACTCCAAAATACTATCTTTGATGGTGGTAGGCCACTATGGTTTATGGCTGACTTTTCTCTAACAAGGCACGAGTATTATTGTTAAAATATGTATAACTGCTCTGGCTTGCTCTAAATAGGTTGTTTGAGGCATTATACTCAAAATGTTTAGGTCAGGAAAGTGAATGGTGCCTTTAAGGGAAAGATGAAATGACAAGATGATTCTTATACATTTACCTGCAACTGGTCCAGTGCATTTCTAATCCATGCTTTCCTGGATGTTTGATAACTGAATTGCAGGAAGAGACTTCTTCCCAATCACGGGATTCATAAACCAGAGATTATGATCATTGACTCACTTCCTGATTTCTCAAAATCCGTGCTATCTCCTACTTGTATAGTTCCATAAATGTTGCTATGGCACTTTTCCTTGCACATGTGCTTGTATCCTTGATTATAGTTCATAAGAATTTCAAATTATATGTTTGAAGTGCATGACCTTAAATCTGATCTCTATTCCCTCACTGGAAGTTACAGCTCTAAATTAAATGGTGCTTTAGAGCACCCAAAATAATATCTCCATGAACAAGATTTAAAGCAGTTTCCTATTTTTATATTCATGTAAACCACTATAAAGGCAACTAAAATTTTGAAGACCTAAATCCTAAGCCAGGGTTATTACAGTTTATAGAAACATAAGAAGCTACTATTTATTGAGCCAATATAGACTGGTAGTTTATGTACAGAGTTTTAGGCAGACTTTTTTAACATCGTTGTGTGAAGATGCTAAAGATCTGTAGTGCTTTTTTCTTTCTGTTACTTATTTAATTAATCAAAATGTACCGGTATATCCTACATTTCAATCTATCTGCCAACATGGAAGTAGATAATAATTAAGGCCCTTTGAACTAGTTTAGAAGAAGAGCTTTAAAACTTTTTATTTAGCTTTTTGTGCAAGCTTGGGAAAAAAGATGCTATTTCTTTAAAAAGACACCACTGATGCTAATATGACTCTTAAAGCAAAAGTATCTTGTTTTCAAGTTTGAAAATCTTGGGCCACTCTAATGAAAAATAGACAGATATTGTGTAAAGTCTCAAGAACTTCTGAATCATTCTTTAAAAAATGTACAGTCCTACTGGCAGCGCTGAGTCCTATTAAAATTACTATTTGCTTATATAATGTAATAGCAGATCAGACAACTACCAGCATCCATAATAATATAATAGATTTACTAGAGTGCCAGACTGACCAATAAAAGTCTCTCAAATTTGTCAGCTGGCAAACCTCCTCAACTTTTACTAAAAAGAAAAAGATGAACTTAGTAACTGTGTTATTCATACTTCCATCCTTATATTTGAAAGACATTAAGACATTTGTTATTACTAGTTTTATAAATATACAATTGTCATTTATAATCAGAAAGGTGAACAGCTTGTACATGACTGGAAATTTTGTATGTAGAGAATAAAGGGATTCTAACTCACTCTTTGTAATGAAATTATGTAATGAAATTATGTAATGAAATTATTTGACATCTCTCTGAGCTGTACTATACAGATAGCAGTCTGTTTACCCAACTGATAGACTTCAGAAAGAAAGAAATGTTTTGGTAAATTGCTGTCAACATGTTTAAGGGAAATATTGGAAGAATGAGAGTTGTTCAAATCGCCTATGTGTTATCTCAAAATCAAGTAAAAAGAAAATGAGTTATTGGCTCTGAAGAGGAGGAGGAGGGGCAGAAGAGGAAGAAGAGGAAGGAAGAGGAGGAAGAGAAGGGGAAGGGGAAGGGGAAGGGGAAGGGGAAGGGGAAGAGGAAGAAGAAGAAGAAGAAGAAGAAGAAGAAGAAGAAGAAGAAGAAGAAGAAGAAGAAGAAGAAGAAGAAGAAGAAGAAGAAGAAGAAGAAGAAGAAGAAATAATATTTGAACTACTGATTCATGAACATTTCTGCTAGCAATCCTGCTATCTGAAATGGTCATAATAAAAAAGACTATAGATTAATAGAAGAAATTAGTTGAGACCAAAGAGACACAAGCTCAGATTTCTTTCACCATGGAAATGCACTGGATTTTTTTAAAAAGGCCAATAAATATACATCAGTTGCCTCTATTTTACCAATGGTGCTTCTCCTGGAGATAGAACAGGAAGGATTACCATGTACTGCGTGCTGCTCTGAGTTTCTGAAGGACAGATCTTCTTTGAGGAGTATAAATTAAACAAATAATAATGTTGACAGCCTTCAGAATTATAATCAGTTTACATGAATAGCATTTGTTACACTTCTCCGTATTTAATCTTATGTAGTCTTTTTTATATTAAGTAAATACACACACACACACATATACATACAGTATCCTGCCAATATTTTGAGTACTGTTGACTAATCACTTTAATGTTTTCATATTATCAAACATCTCTCCTAATTTAGCAATTAAGTTGTGCTTTGAGACAACATTTAGACTGCCTCTAAGTTTTTCACCAATATTCCTCAAATGTTGTTAAGTCACCCATCCTTTCTCTATTCCCAAATGTACATTCAAAAAGAAAGAAAAATATTTATAATGAAAGTGAGTGTTTTTAAGGAAGAATAAAGCAACAGGACTGCAAATCTTATAACAAATGAAAGACCAGGTTATCTTTGGGATTATTTAAGACAATAAAAAGTCAATACCTTTTAAAATAAGTTTTGTAAAGAAGACAGAAGCCCAGATTGTGTTTATTCAATTTGCCTTTCTAAAATGGAAATGGAAGTTTTTGTATTAATCGGCCATTAGCTGTGCTCAGGTCTTATGGTCTATAAGCAGGATGATTTTCATATTTAAGAGACAGTTTGATCTAGTGGTAAGGCACCAGATTAGAAAGTGGGAGATGTGAGTTCAAATCCCGCCTTAGCCATGAATGTTGGATGACACTCTCAGCCCAACCCACTTCATAGGGTTGTTGTAGGAAAAGGAGGAGGAAAGTACATTGGCTATGTTTGCCAACTTGAGTTATTTGTAAAAACAATAAAGGTGTGAAATAATTACATAAATATTTCCTGATTACAATAAGATGCAGATACACAACAATGTATATTAAGAAAATTTCAGCAACTGGAGATTTCCTAGTTTAGAAGCAGTTTGGCAATTGTTTACATAACTGTCTCTGAATCCTTAATGAGCCCATAAACAACCATTATATTACCTCTAATTTATCAAAATTTGAGTTTTCTGGAGCCTGATTCGCTCTTGATAGTTCCATCCCATGCAGTCTATTCAGCTATTAAGCCAAAACCCAGTTTCCTCAGACTTCTGCCCTTCCAACTTTTTATGCGCATTCATAATTACCCATTTGACAAGCCCTACGCTTATCTGATTTGTTTCCAATGAAGCAAAATGAAACATTTTGCTTTAAAAAAAATATTTCTTGCTCTAAAGCCTTATTATCTTCTTTTTTCAGCAGATTGGCTACTGCATTTCATTAAATGTCTTTATGCACATTTTAATTCTGCTAATAAAGGTGGTACCTTACATGACTCACTATGGCAGGAGACAAACAATGCATTTTAAAGATAATGGAAGTAGCTTCTGTAAGGCATCCCTTACTTTATACACATTTTTAAAAATCCTCATAATATGTTCAGTGCAATGAAAGTGAAAAGTTCCCAACAACCCAATACGCCTGAATTCTTTGCAACTCTCAAGTTGAAAAGAAGGCAATCCCAACAGATTGTGTGCGTGGGCGTGTGTGTGTATCTGTGTTTCCCTGATCCATTGGTTCTAAATATCTATTGTTCCTTCTTCTATCCCCGTGATGGCGAACCTATGGCACAGGTGCCACAGGTGGCACGCGGAACCATTTCTTAGGGCACGCGAGGCGCTGCCCTGTCAGGTCCAGAGCACATGTGTGTGCTGACTTAGGTGTTCTTATGAGGCTGCTTGATTTAGGCGTTCTTTTGAGGCCGTTTTTCACCCTCTCGAGGCTTCAGGGAAGCTCCTGAAGCCTCTGGAGGTGGGGAGGGGAGGCTGTTTTCATCCTCCCCAGGCTCCTAGAAAGCCTCTGGAGCCTGGGGAGGGCGAAAAAAGCACACCAAAAGCAGGGGCTCATGCACATAGAATTATGGGTGCGGCACACTGACGCACGACCCCCCCCTACGCTCCCCCTGCTTTTGGCACGCGAGCCAAAAAAGGTTAGCCATCACTGTTCCTGTCACACCCAAACATGGAACTTTTAGACATTTTTGGACTAATTGTTTGACTATTCAAAAATGAGTTTCTTTCTCTTCCATTCTCCCAATTCCATTGCTTAATTTGCTTAAGGGCTAGTAAAACTGCCCTTATCTTATCTCTAGTTTTTTTATCCTGCTTTTATTATCTAACCAAATATTTAACATTTTCCTGTCTTGCACTTCCTTTAGTGCAACTGACTATACATAGAAAAAATGAACATTAAATTACAGTTATGGATATAGTAGAATTTAAAAAAAACCACTGAGAAATTAGATGAAGCAAAATCATTCCCACTTACATGTAGAGTGATAACAAAATACTTTTCCATTCATCCACACATCCTTAATTTGTAATCAGTTCTTCAAATATGTATTTTTGTGAACAAATTCTCAGATAAATGCTTTTTAAGAGTCGTATCTACAGAAGTTAGTTTGAAAGAGGAAACAATGGAAAAATAATGGTGTTGACATGCAGATTTAACTTGAACTTTTCCCCAGGTGTTTCACAAGGATCTGGCAGGCATGGAGACCTTTAAAATATCAAATATATGTTTTATTTTTGCATTTTTACCTTTACCATTGTACACAAAAGAAGTTCCATTCCCTTTTTGATTGTGTAAGTTATAGAGTACAAACACCAATTCTATAAAAGTTTACAGAGGCTCTATTGGGAAATAGTGACAAATTAAAATGGAAAGCTACGCAGCACCAAAGTTGTACAGCAATCATACACAGGAAAATCTTTCAAATATAAAGAAATTCTTTGCCTATTGGAAGTTTTACTAGAAATGATGCTGCAATTTCCTGAATGCAAATTTAAAATAATCTGTGACTATCACTTTAGTATAGAAAAAAAATGGACTTTTATTTAGGAATAGGAATAGGAATAGATTACAATTGGGACTGGAATTACCATGTCTACCATGCAGTCTTTAAGTGAGTCACATCTGATTTTAAAATCGTTTTGCCATGGTCATTGAACAAATCATGCAGACATTTAAAAAAAACCTGATTTCCCACATTGACTTTACTTGTCAGAAGGTGGCTGGGAAGGCCACAAATGAAAATCACATGACTATATTATAAAGTCACTTCCAATTGGCAAGTGCCCAGATTTGGATCATGTACCTGCAGGGACACTGTGACAATCATAATGGAGATGACTAATTGTAAGTCACCTTTTTCATTATAACAAACAATCATTAAATTGTTTAAATTTAAATACATAAATTCAAGATGGCGGTGCGCTTAGGCGCAGCGGCTTTGAGCTCCTGGTGTCACAGTAGAGTTAGGCAAAAACTAGTCTATACCCGCAGGGAGTTATTAAGTTATTATTAAGTTATTGTTAAAGATTGGATCTTCTAGTTGACTCGATATTACCAGCGACTTCCAGCAGTCTCATAATATACCGAGTGACATAGTAAGACTGCCAGGCTCTCCATGGATCATTGTTTGGCCTAGGAGGCAGCGAAGAGAGCCGAAGCAGAAGCGGGGATACAGAGCAGGTTTGCTAGTTCGATTATGGAAGCAGCCTCACAGGCCAGCATTACCAAGCATTTCCTAACCAACTCTAGATCCTTTGTCCACAAAACCGACGAACTAGAGTTATGGATGGCAGTGAATAAGCTCATTCATGACCGCTGTGTGATGATCATCACAGAGACCTGGCTTCATCCACTTGTACCGGATGCGTCTGTGGAGCTAACTAACCACACCACACACTGCTTTGACAGAAACAACAACTCTGGTAAAAGCAAAGGTGGAGGACTGTGTATTTACACACATAATAACTGGTGTACTAACAGTAGAGTTGCTTACACACACTGCTCTGCAGACATGGAATTCTCAACTGTCATTTGTCAGCCATTTTATTTACCTAGAGAGATTTCTGTTATAGTTATCACTGCTGTCTATATTCCACCTGATGCAAATGTTAGCACAACGCTCAAACCAATTTCATTGTAATTTTATTACAATGCAATAAAGATGATGATGATGATGATGATGATGATGATGATGATGATGATGATGATTATTATTATTATTATTATTATTAAATGAATAGTTGTAAGTCAAGGACAACCTATGGTCACAAAAATGAGCAACTTATTGATACAAAATAATGTTCCTGTTATTCTTTTTTCATTTCACCCCAGCCTAGAAAGGTGAATTGGCCAGCAACTGGACATTAAATAAACATAAGGACTTGATCTCATAGGACTTATGGCTGAGGAACAAGTCCTAGGACACTTACGGAGTTCCATCTCCTTTGACTAATCATGGAAGCTACATGGATTATCATGTCCACAAGAGCAACCAAAAAGTGCAAAAAGGTTGCAAAATTGGGTGCTTTGGTGACCTGCTGAATGACCACAAAAACAGGACTGCATTTCTGGGCTCAGTTACGGTTATATGTCAAAAGCTATTGTAGTCACAGCTCGGAGGGATGCTTTTCATTCATGAATCTCAAATCCTGTTTCTAGTCCATTTAATTGCTACCCTACCTTTCAGCTATATGCCTTCTCCAATGACTGTCAGGTGTGAAAGATCAGGTCTACATATAAAAATCCAATTAAACTGATTTATTGTTAATCATACCTATGATATTCTCAGATAACAACAGCATGGTTAGTTAAAGTTCATCGGAATTCACGGGAGATTGACCATAGATTATTTGTGTCTATGTAGGGGCTCCAGGCAGATCCCTCTTTTTATTCTGCACCAATGATTCTGCTGGCTCCTTCCCTTATGATGACAGAAGAAATATCTGTAAACCATCTTAACTATTAGATGGGCTTCATAACTACAAACTAGAGTGTTGAATAAAAGAAATACAATAAAAAACCATATGTGTGCAAGTATTGGGATTTCTGGTGATACGTTTTAGTGGTTGCAAGCGGACTTCAATATTTGGGGGCTGGAAAATTTAAATATGATCTTACATTTGTTTTTTATTCCACAGAACTACACTACAGTTGACATTTGTTTATGATGTTGCCTTAAGAAAACCTTGCCTGTAAAAATGGCAAATGCAACCTTTTGTTATTAAGTGTCATTCATTTATTCAACTACTAGGGATGCCCAATTGCCAAACAACTGAGGCAGCTTATAAGGACAGTTAAAAAGCATTAGGACTAACCAAAATTAATGCAGTAAGAGAACTGTGCCAGGGGAAGGCAAAAATCAACATGCATAATATTCCCTGGGGTCAATCACTCTGGCCAGCATCTGCAGGGGGAAAAAAACAGGTCCGAAGCCTCCCTAAAATAAAATAGAATCAAGGTCATAAGGAATACAGGGGCAAGGCTGTTCCAAACAACAGGCATAATGGTGTATAATTATCTATATGCCGCTCTCAAGAACTTTAAGAGGCAGAAATGCTGCATCAGAGGGCAACAATTTTTGAACCAAGATACCTCAAATGGGCTAACTTACAGAATGCATCACAAAGGTGGGACTTGTGATTCCCAAAGGAATGAAATTTGGGGAAATTGTGGCTAATCCATGGCTATTGATTGATGCTATGCTCCTGTGCTGCTGACCACGTGCTGTGGTCATGTGATCCTCCTTTTCAACAGTTTCCCAGCCATTCTCACAATCCCTTACTCCCTCCATCACCTAGGGAGAAAAGGGGAGGGGAAGGGAGAGGAAGGGAGGGAGGGTGGGAGGGAGGGACAGAGAGAAGGAAGGAAGGAAGGAAGGAAGGAAGGAAGGAAGGAAGGAAGGAAGGAAGGAAGGAAAGAAGAAAGGAAGGAAGACACTCGGTGGGGAAACTGGCAGGTAATCAGAAGTCATTCATGCTTCCACTGCTTTGTTGCCTGTCCTTGGTAATTCTGCTTCTCTCTTTAGGAGGAAATGCCTCTTAAAACAATAACTCAACATGACATGTTGTCTAGTAAATATATAAATGCAACACTTCTCTCTCTCAGGATCCAGATATACAATACATGCCTGAAATCATGAAGGAGGGTGATTTTAAATTCAGAAAATAGGAAAAGATTTAAAGACCAAACCCTCAAAAATATTCCATATACATCCAGACAGTGCTGGATCCAGGGAGCATTATTTTGAGTCATGTAAGCCTGATATACAACCAGCTCTAAGCTACTTGGATGTCTGATTCAAGTATTTATTACACACATCAACTTTCAATGGAATATTCTAGCTTTCTGTACTGCTGCCTGTTTCACAGAATTGTGTGGTCAATGATTATAGAGAAACAAATATTTTCTCTTGGGTGGGCTGAAACTCTCAACATATATAACAGAAAACCACATAGCATTTCCATATGAACCTGACATATTTAACTGAGACTGGGCAACATGGGTGGGAAATACCATGTGTGAATAAATCAGGGTTTTCTTTTTTAAAAAATGTTAATGCATTTTCTCCCATCTGGAATCATTCTTAAATTTGTATAATTACACTATACAATTATACTATTAAATTTGTACAATGCTCCTAAAAGTGCCAGGGAGCTATTCATTTATATATAATTCATCTGTCAATTATATTCACACTTCTTTGCTTCTGAAATTGCATTCCCACAATGTGTGCAATATTTATAACCTTGCTTCTGAGACATGTTTTCTAAAATATTTCTGGCTTCCTGTGAACAGATTTCTGGTTACTTGAAAAACTCCTGAAGATATTTAAATGAAATTGGCAAAAAGCCTGCAGTATTGACAATGGTGAAAATCCATTTAGGATTGTTTTAAAATCTATTGTAAAAGTAATTGCTCAAAACAGCTGTGCTGCATTTTTAATTTGGAGTAAATCCAAGCCATCTCCCACATTATTTTGTTTTCAGGCAAAAATACCCTAGAGTGGAATATAATGAAATTTCACTGGAAAATGTGATCAAAAATAGGCTTCATTCCTAACAAAAAGCAATGTTTAGTTTAAAATCTCTCTAGAAACGTGTTTTACTTTGAAATTCTTCTCTCAAAATTCTGGAACTTCTCAGAAGCATCACTACTTCATATGAAAGCAGATGCCAAAATCGAAAAATGTATAACACCCTTGTAAAAAATGTCCTTAGAGATACAGCCCTCCTCTTCCTCCTCTCCCCCTCCTCCTTTTCAGCTCCAGTTCCATCATCAGAATGCCTCCTAAATCTAAACTAAACATCTATAAGCCATGTTACAATTTTTGCCTAAAATGTTCTTTTTATATTTCTTCAGTTATGCTATCAGTACATTTTACACGAGCTGAAATATATAAATACATTGAAACAATGCTCTGATGCTACAGAGTAGCAAAAGAATAAAAATGAGCAAAAGAAAGTTGCATAGGGACAATACTAATTTAACACCAAAATGTCACTATATGAGAGTAAGTCAGCAACCCTTCCATTGAATAAAATCTTTGCTGTTGGAATTCACAAATAAGAAGGGCATTCAAAGGAAAATCAACTAATGTTTCCACACAATAGAGTTGACAATTAGAGGGGACATTTAGATAATTCCTGAATGCAGGAATCCAAATTATAGCATCCCTGACTAAGGTTATCCAATCTTTGCTTGAACATATTCTGTGAAAGGAAATTGAACATTTTTATCAGTAACTGGTTCTTCTTTCAATTGGTTGTTCTTACTCTGAAGGAGATTTTCCTAACATTTAATCAGATCTGCCTTTTACAAACTGAAAGGACATTATTTTGTGTCCTAATATTGCAGATATTCTAAAAGAACTTCCTTTTCAGTTTTTAAATGTATCCTACTCAGAGGTGGGTTGCTCCCGGTTTGGCCCAGATTAGGAGAACCGGTAGTGGCAGTGGCAGGAAGCTCCACCCACCCACCCAGATGCTTCTGCACATGCGCATAATTTTTTTAAAAAGTATTAAAAAAAGAAACTCACCACTGATCCTACTCGAAATGCAGCAAGTAAATGTAATTAATAGGCTGATATAATACGGTAGCACTAAAACCTTAAACACAATTGCACTTTTATTATTATTTATTGGACTTCTAGACCGCCCCCTCTCCCCGAAGGGACTCAATTATCTGCTGAGTGCAATTTCCAAGTGTCAGACTTCAAGAATATTCAGTGTCAGTGTAGCCATGTACTACTGAAACCTTATATGAATCATTTGAATATGGAGGACAGGTAGGCAAGTTATTCCAGGAAAACTTTTTCAGATGATTTGCTTCAAGAAAATGCAACTTCAGAGCTACTGAGAGAGCTGCAAGTCCAAGAGGGATCCGTATGCGCGAAGAACATGGTGGTGGTGTTGGCGGCAGCAGCTTTTTCACCAACTGGAGGACTTTTCGGCAGCCTGTGGCCTGTGGCCAGCAGCTGGCTGGCAAAGAATCCTCCCAGCTGCTGGCTCTCAAAGAGGTGGCTGGGAGGCTTCTTTGCCAGTCAGCCGCTTCCCGCTGGCAGCTGAAAAGTCCCAAAAAAATTTGCCACTGGTTTGGTGGCCATGGCTTGATGGTGGGGGGGGTTTCATGTGACTGAGTGGGCAAGGGTGAGGTCAAGTTGGCCATGCCCTCTCAGTCACATGGTCTCCCATCTAGCCATGCCCACCAAACTGTTGGAGAAAATTTTTGAAACCCACCACTGATCTGAGTGGTTTTTCTACAAGTGCTTAGGAAATCACTTACTTGTTTGTCAGTGTTATTGTTGAAGTTTTGGTGAAGCAATGGAAGACAGAGACGGCCTAAGCTGTTGACAATTCTTCCTAAGTTTCCTCTCCCCTCCTGCAGACTAAATTGGCACTTTGGTTTCCCATAGTGCTGAGCACAGTGAAACAGATACTTAGAGGGATGGAGCATAATGCAAATGGAGGTACATTTGAGAAGGATCAGATCAAAAAACCAAGTCAAGTATTCTATTCTGTGGCAATCCATGCAAGAGAGTGAGTTCTATGCCTCCATTGTGTTTGCACAAAGCAGGCATCTCTCCCACAAAATATTGGGAGAGAGACATTACTTGGGAATAATTGTGAGCAATTTTCATAGTTTGATTGGATTTGTTCCAATGTGACTTTAAAATTGAACCAGGCTCTTATCCTTACATATGGGTCATTCCTATACCTTATAAAATGTTGAACATTGATACCTTTTGAAAGAATATTGTTTCTATTGTTGTAAGCTGTCCAGAGTCTTCTTGTGGTGAGATGAGAAAGAAAGAAAGAAAGAAAGAAAGAAAGAAAGAAAGAAGGAAAGAAAGAAAGAAAGAAAGAAAGAAAGTAAGTTTCTATCTTGTCCTGCCAGACTGATTAAATAACTTAACTTGGAACTGATTGCGTGATTAAGAGATCACTGCCTCCTTGACTATAAGATGCTTAAAAGAAGGCATTATATGACTTTTCTAGAAACAGCCCTCCTTCAATTAAAAAGTTCCTTATAATTCTAGGCTGGTCTCAAATATTCCATTCTTTGATAAGAGGAACAAGAAAGCACTGACCTTGTGGTTCCAAATGCATCTGAAATTGATTGATAAAGTGTATCATAAACTATATAAGAGAACTAAGAATCTCCTTATTCTTCCAGATCTTGTAGTGATTTCAGTATCAACCACCATAGTAGCCATCTGAACTAATTGAGCATTCAATGCACTATTTTACAGTGCCTCTATGCCTTCTTGTCAAATGTGTCCAGAGGAACATCCTAAAGAATCAGAGTCATTGACTTGTTATGTCTCAAAAAGTTCCATTTTGTCCCCTATACAAAAACAGTAAGGGGGACAATTTGGAAGCTTAAAGTGGGATGCCATCAGTGTGTAGATAATATACATTCTATTGATCCCTACCATTTAACTCCACAGCATTCAGTTCTCTTGAGTGTTGCCTAATTTTAATATTGGACTGAAAGATAGAAATCAAGAGAGATGTTGATAGTAAGGCAAGTATTGAGATTAGACTCCTTGAGATGTCTAATCTCAATACTTTGTGTTTGCACTCAAAGAAATAATAGATCCACAATTTGGGAATGTTACTTGATTCCCAGTCATTGTGGTGAGGACTTTGTTTGTACCATAATGGGTAGATCACCAGCTATGATCCTTCGTAACTTGGTCAGATTTGCCAACAATTTAAGCATGTCTTGGCCACAACCTGACTTAACTACAGAATTGCAATGCTCTTCCTGTGAAATTATCCTCAAATGTATCCAGGAACTGTAACATATTGTTGCAACATATAGCAACCAGGCTGTTAATTGGTACAAGGTGTGGTGATCACATGATATCTGCTTGGAAAGATTTGCACTAGTTGCTAACTGTCTAGTGGGCACAGTTGAACGTGTTGGTGTTGCCTAATTTTTGAAATCATTAAGTGAAGCACAACTGAAGATCTCCTGTTTCTGTTTGAAGATACTTTCTTCTGCGCAGCTCCCAGGATATGGAAGATACTCTTCAAAAGATTTGTATCTTGCTCCCACTTTCCAGGACAAAGGAAAATGGTCAAAATGTATCTTTTTCACAGAACTTTTACTTGATCTTAACTTTATGGATGTTAATGTCACACTTTGCAATTTGTACTTTGGTTTTAGTCATAAATTGCCTTGAATCTTACATAAGCAGAAAAACAGAGTATAAATTTTAATGACAAACTAACAAAAAAAGAGAAATCATAGTATTTTTCTAGAAGATAGTTAAATGTTCTCAAACTGTTCTGTATTCAGGGCAAATATATACTTTTGCAAACCAAGTAAATGCTGCAATACTGGACACAAAATTACATACGGATTTACTATAGAGTGGGGAAACATAACTCTGAGCTTTCACAGATACTTTTAGGAAGCAGAACAGTTCCCCTTGTGAATGGATAAGTTTCACCACCATTGCAAAAGCAGGAGGAAGCAGCAGATGACCTGTATTTCACACATAAGGCAACAAACACCTGCCTCTATTAGTCTCTCAGTCCTCCAGAATTTTTGATTTACTGATTTATGCAAATCTCATGATCCTGGAAATTCCCCTTCTGTGTCTTTCTCTTATGGTGAGCATAGGAAAAATTGGTCTATCGGTGCAGCACAGCCCTTGGCGTCTTTCTGTTTTACCTGATCTCTTAAATAAAAGCCAGGAATAATTTTCCTGAGATTCCTCAGCATTTGAGGTGATTTATGTAAAGGATATGTGTGTGTTACGGAGAGTACAAATTACACACCTCTGATAAATGTCACATACATTGATTCAATGTAACATCGCTGCACTGCAGGTAATTACTTTTGTTAAAAGCAATTTAACCGTTCCGAACTTCCTTATTCTGCCAAATTCAAGCCACGTGCCAAGAATGTTGCATTTCTGCTTTTGAATTTGCTTTAATGGGCCACCTTTCTAAAGAAGGTGAAGATCTATTGAGTGTTTACGAAGTGAAAAGTGCACTACAGATTGACAGAGATGGTTCCAGTCTACTTACAGGTGTCAGAAATATGGGCGGGGCGGGGTGAAATACATCCATCAGTAATACCGATACTTGCCTTTCAGCAGGCACAGCATCCCAGAAACTGGACCAAATGCCCCACTGAAACCCGTATACAAATGCTTCTATCTTTCAGGTTCTCTGGGCATATCACTAGTTAAACTAGCACTATCCAAAGGTACAGTGTTGCTTCAGGCATATGAAAAACAGCCCTAGCTAAACTTCTCTTTTCTGTCCAATATTTGAAAATGTGGAAGGTCTGTGATAAGAACAGTTCCTTTTTAAAAGTTTTTGCTTACGTAGTGTGCTAAAAACAGAACTGCAGAAACATGTAGCTGGAAAAGCTTAAATGTTGCATCAGAAAAAAGTGGTGTGTGTGTGTGTGCACGTGCGCACGCATGCACACACACTTTTTTGGAAGGTGAGGAGGAAAGGGGAAAGTGATAATTTCAACTAGCCTGAAAGAAAGGGGTCTCCACCAAAGCAAAAATGCCATTGAACAAAACTGTATTTATTCTGTAGTTATTGCATATATAAGGAATACTGTACAAGACAATTTCCAGGGAGTATAGTTACTATGTGAACAAATACAGAAAACTAACAGAGATTTGACTAAGAATCTCAACAGATGAACTAGATAAGACATACAGGAGGAATGGTAGAGTTTGCCAAGCTGTTGTCAGGTTCCCAGACTGGAATTTGGCTGTAAATCTCCAATCCTCCATTCTGCACAGTTTAACTTGGTTGCTCAGCAGAAATTTTCTCAGAAGTTTGATACTGGCAGGTAGACTGGGATCTTTCCTGAAAACAAGACTGAAGCTACATTGGCTGATTACTGTCTCTCAGCAATTCCCTCTTACAGTTTAGACCAGTGATGGCTAATCTTTTTCAGATGGAGTGCCCAAAGTGCATGCCTGAAGGCAAAGTGTGTACACACACCCAAGTGCATGCTTGTGCGACCCACATGCACACACCCCTCCATTCACACAGGCATGCGACCCCGTGCACACACACCCGCACATGCACACATGACCCACACACACACTCCCCCCCCACAAGCATGCATGACATCTCCCGCATGCGCCCCACCCCTGCACTTGTGCAGCAGAGACCTGAAGACCAGCTGGCTGGCAGGAGGCACGTACGCATGCATGGCAGAGCTCAACTGGGCGATGGCTCACGTGCCATCAGAGAGGGCACTGCGTGTCACCTCTGGTACGCGTGCCATAGGTTTGCCATCAAGGGTTTAGACCAGTGGTGGGTTTCAAATTTTTTTAGAACCTGTTCTGTAGGTGTGGCCTGCTTTGTGGGGGTAGCTTGCTGGCTATGTGACTGAGTGGGCGTGGCTTGGCAGTCATGTGACTGGGTGGGCATGGCCAACTTGTAAAATGCGGTGAAACTCAATTAACAATGCTCTTGCTTAGAAAGCAAGCAAAATGTTGGCTCAGAAACTCTGGCATTTGAAGCACGCAAATCTTAAAGCTGTCAAGTTAAAAGACCGTTGCACCCCTAACCCTTTAGAAAAAAAAACCCAGGGGTGTTCAAACTTGACAGCTTTAAGACTTGTGGACTTCAACTCCCAGAATTCCTCCTCTGGCTCTTTATCTTGATGATGTGCGGACGGGCGGGGGGAGGGAGCTGGAACCGGTTCTAAGCGGCACTGTAGATTTGTGGAACCTCTTCTATAGAAGAGGTTAGAACTGGCAGGAACTCCACACCTGGTTTAGACCCATTGCTGTTTCTTCTCATCTTTCCCATGTTTTAGTAAGACTCTGCTGTCTGTTTTATAGCCTGAAGTTGAACAGTTGTTCATTGTTTGCAGGAATGACATCTCTGTCCTTGAGAACCTCTGGCTCTTGGGTTTTCTTTCACAATTACGTGTTCGGCTGTGACAGGTGAAAAGGTCATCTCCTTAATAGTTGCTGATTGCAAGGTGTACGTCCAGAGAGAGGCCAAATGAGCAACTGCTTCCTGCTGAAGAAGCATTGTAGGATGCATGTGGCAGCCAACTTACTGAGCAAGTAAAGAGGAGAGCCAACCATTGCTGACACAAAGAAGTGGGGAGCAGGAAGAGAATTTATGTTCCCAAGCAATTTTCTTTTTAAGTCAGCAATATGCACTCAGGTGACCCATGCAGAGAACAAATAAACACTTTCTATGGCAGTGTGTTAAGAAACCAGACTGAAGATCTATGTGCAGAATTCTACAGCTGTAACTTACAGTGCTTGTAGCAGATGGCTTGGTACAACCTGGTATATATTTACAACAAGTGCCAACTTGTTGTGGTGCTTGGCAAAGTAATAATAATAACGAGAGGATTGTAAAAGCAAATAGTCAGACTTCAGTTGATGAGACAGTATAAAGACTTATCAAACAAAGAAGGCTACAAAAAAGGTGCTATTACAGAAAATAACTCTCCCAAAAAGGCTAGTAAAACAAATTATAGTGATTTATAAATGTGACAACCAGAAGAAAGAGATATGTACAGGATACTCTGTACCAACAGAAGTCAGAAACAACTTTTAGGATCTTTCAGAATAAAAAGGCCCCCCACTTATTGGGGGGGGGGGATATTGCGGATCAAAGGACAGGATGCTGATCTCCAAAGGATAGAAGAGTTGTGGTGGTGCCTTTCAAGACGACAGAGAAATTTTGTGTTAGTTTGTGGCTGTTTACTAAGAGAAAGGGATGTGGTGGCTCAGTGGCTAAGACGCTGAGCTTGTCGATCACAAAGGTTGACAGTTTGAATCCCTAGTGCCATGTAATGGAATGAGCTCCAATTACCTGCCCCAGCTTCTGCCAACCTAGCAGTTCGAAAGCATGTAAAAAATGCAAGTAGAAAAATAGGAACTACCATTGGTGGGAAGCTAACAGCTTTCCATGCGCCTTCGGCATTTAGTCATGCCGGCCACATGATCGTGGAGACATCTTCGGACAGCGCTGGCACTTTGGCTTTGAAACAGATGAGCACCGCCCCCTAGAGTCAGGAAAAGGGGAACCTTTACCTTTACTAAGAGAAATCAAAACAAAAATGTGATAATTGGGTCCATCCACTTGTCAAATGTGTTGTCTACCAGTGGCACAGATTAGGGACTGGGAGGGGGGGTAATCTCTCACAATTTAGCAAATTCACTAGAAATAATCTCTTCTTTCTAAGCAATGTGGCAACAAACAATGCTGTAATGAACGTTATTGCTATCAAAATCTAAAGAAGAACCTTAAGAGCCTGGAGGATTAGGTGTCTTCTCATATATTCTTCTCCCCACAGATGAAAACTGGAACAGGAAAAAATAACTGGCTACACAAATGATGATGGGAAGAAATATTTAATTTCAGATCATCCTAAATTTTGAATGGTAATACTACCAGAACAGGGTGAGTATCATTTTATAAGGATGGTAAAAAAAATGTTTTGGCCAAACCCTGATAAACTAGATTAAGAGGTTTTAAACTTTTATTTTTTTATTTTATTTTATTAAATTTATACCCCGCCCTTCTCCTAAAAAAGGACCCAGGGTGGCACACAGGCATCATTAAAATCATACAAAAAATACAAAAATCCAAAATTGTTAAAAACTAATTAAATATTCCCTGTGCTAAAATTAATAAAACTCTAAAATTTAAAAATTATCCCTATAAAAATTATACCTATAAAAGTCAGAACGGGAGTTATGCTAGGCCGGCTTGTTGAAATAAATGGGTTTTAAGACGTTGGCGGAAAAGGCGGAGGTCCACGATGGTGCGTAGATCGGGGGTAGGTCGTTCCAGAGGGCAGGGCCCGCCACAGAGAAGGCTCTTCCCCTGGGCACCGCCAACCGGCATTGCCCGGCCGACGGTACCCTGAGAAGGCACTCTCTGTGGGAGCGGATCGGTCGAAGGGATGTATGGGGCAGGAGGCGGTCGCGAATATAGCTAGGCCCTGAGCCATGGAGCGCTTTGAAGATGGTCGTCAGCACCTTGAAGCGCACCCGAAAGGCCACAGGTAGCCAGTGCAGCTCACGCAGGAGAGGTGTTATGTGGGATTGCCTTGAGGCACCCATAATTACCTGCGCGGCCGCATTCTGGACCAACTGCAACCTTCGAGTGCACCTCAAGGGGAGCCCCATGTAGAGAGCGTTGCAGTAGTCCAGCCGGGATGTCACCAATGCCTGAGTGACTGTGCGAAGGGCTCCCTGGTCCAGTAAGGGGCGCAACTGGCGTATCAGGCGTACCTGATAGAACATCCCCCTGGCCACGGCCGACACATGGTCCTCCATGGTCAGCCGGGAATCCAGGAGGACACCCAAGTTGTGCGCCCTCTCCACGGGGGCTAGTTGTACGCCCCCAATGGCCAGTGTTGGACTTACCTGGCTGTACCGGGGTGCCGGGAACCACAGCCACTCGGTCTTGGACAGGTTGAGCCTGAGTTTGTTGCTACCCATCCAGCCCCGTACGGCCTCCAGACACCGGGACAGCACCTCGATGGCATCATTGGGGTGGTTTGGGGTGGATATGTACAGCTGAGTATCGTCAGCGTACAGATGGTATTCCACCCCAAAACTGAGTTGCGTGGGGTAACAGACAGAAAACATTGAAATCAGAACCTTGGCTAGAGAGTTGTGACTTATAAAAGGAAGTAGAAATGTTGCTGCATTAGGGATCATTGATATCGGAATGTATGAAGAGTAACAAAATATTTTTGACTCATAGTACAGGAGTTGAGTAGGCATATTAAATGATTGAATAAGTATATCAAAGACTTGTGATTGATGTAATGGTGTCCAGGATTGATTGATATAATGGTGTCCAGGCATGACCTTGGGAGATGGAGGGAAGATATGGAAGGATGATCAGCTGGTAATGTCCCAGTTGCATAACAGGCAGAGAAAGAAACTCAGAAAGTATCCTCCCTAACTTATCAACCTGTAAAAAGAGATGATGGGATATTTGTACTTTTAAACTTGAAAGATTCTGTTAATGTAGTCTTACAATAAGATGGTATTAGTTCATCTGGCCTGTTTCCTGCCTAGTCTACCTGGGAAGGTGGCCATCAATGACTGAAATAAGTAGTGGTAGTAGACCATTTGTTAAAACAATCTGAAAGAATCTGGCAGCACCTTTCCTTACTCACTTCATCAGATGTATAGTAGGGATTAACTGATATAGAATTTCATACTTTCCATACATTTCATGAATTGAAATCACACACAAAACATCTCAGGCTATTTCAGAAGGTGTCAATAAAACAAGATTTGTTAACATATTATAGTTCTTAATTGATAAGGTAATCTCTTTCGCATGTAATCTGCACCTGCATAACCAGTCTGTTCCCCCTTCTGTCCCATTCCCCACCTCATCTAAATTTAAATGCGGTATCAATCAAGCCATTCTATGGAGCCAATGGAGTGAGTTGAGTCCTAGGGAAGCTTATGCTGATGTTACACTAAATGTTGAATGCACTATATTCACACATACTCAGAAATTCAAGTACCTGAACTTGGTGATAATGTAGAGAGCATCAAGACTAAAATGACTAGAAGTACAAATGTAAATTGTACATGACATTGCAAATTTCAGCAAGACGTACAATGGTATGGATAAGAAAGAGTCATGACTTTTGACTTCTCTTTTTGAGACAAACTTTGCCAAATGTATTCCTTCGGGGAAATTCCTGTTTTATTCTGCTGACAACTTTCTCCTTCTGAGGATGGAGGAAACCACCAGAGAAGCAGCTATCTATCCTTGGTTTGATATGGAACAATAGGGATAACTTAGCAGAGGAAGTAAAACTATCTTCGAAGGAAAGTGATCATGTGTTGCTACAATTCTAAAGGGAAATGAGTAGAATGAATTTTTGAACTGCAGGAAAATGTTTTAAAATAAACTCAGAGCGACAATTCTGAGGTTCCGTAGCAGCAGCAGCTAATGAAAAAGGAGCTCAAGATGGATGGTAGTTCTTAAAAAGGAGATATTGAAAACACAATTGCAAACAATTCCAGTAGAGGGGGGGGGGGTGGATAGAAGACAGCAGAATAAACCAATTTTGCTGCACAAAAAGTTTAGTGAAAACACAAAATGTTACATATAGGATATATAAAGAGACTGGAAACACCAAAGACTGTATATAGATAGCCTATAATTGTAAAGCAAGTGTCAGGAAAACTAAGGCTCAGAAGGTTGAAGGATGATAAAAACAACAGCTGGTATACTAGCTGCTTAATGAAGATGATGAAATGTTAATACTGTAGATAACAAAGAAGAACAGAGCTATTCAAGTTAAGTTTACTTTATTGTCATTGCACCTCATACAATGAAATTAAATGCTTTCTTCAGTGTACATCATACATAAGAAAACTAAACAACAACAACAACACTGGGACCATCAGGTTGAGAAAGTTTTAGAGAATGAGAAAGTCAATATCTTGTGGGACTTCAGAATTCAGACTGACAGGCACTTGGCCTACAACACACCTGACATAACAATAGTTGAAAAGAAAAACGTTTGGTTCATTGACATTGCAGTACCTGGTGATGTGTGAATTGAAGATAAGCAACAAGAAAAAAATCACAAAGTACCGGGACTTGCAAATCGAAGTTGAGCGACTGTGGAAAAAGAAATCGAGTGTTGTCCCGATTGTAATTGGAGCCCTTGGAGCAATACCTAAAGGGCTACCTCGCTATTTGGAAATTCTAAATTTATCGGACTTGAACATTCTGATTCTACAAAAAACCACCCTACTTGGAACAGTTTATATCCTCTGACATTACCTTGACAGTTCCTAGGTCCTTGGTTAGGACTCGAGCTGTTGAGCTACCAACCAACCCCAAAGGCTATGAATCTCACCAAAGATTAGCCAAAGGATAATAATAATACAAAAACACACATCCTTCACATTCAACACAATTGAATTGAAAACCCCTGATACTGCATTAGTATTGCACTATACAGTAGAATTCAACATAGTTACTGCTTCAAATTTAGCTTGATCTTTTTCAGCAAGTACTTAGGTGATCTGCCATTCAATTGTGCATAACAGAATCTAGAGGTAAGACTAAAGTTTGAAACAGATTCAAGTAAAGAATGGGCAAAAATACATATTTTTTCTAAATTACTTTAAATTTCTAAAGTGAGAAAAATGAATTTAGGACTGCTACATTTACGACAGTCATAAATTCTGGGCTCCATTATGGTCATAAGACATAAATTAAGATCTGTAATCAGTGTGCAGATAGCACCGCATTGGGCAGAATAGCTAATAATTTAAAATAAGTACTTATGAAGATTTTCATCAAAGTATTTCAGAGAAGGCTGACATGGAAAATCATGGAAGCTATAAATTATTCTTTATGAAAACAGCCTGGAAGAATTGGGAATCTTTAGGAGCCGTGGTGGTGCAGTGGTTAAAATGCAGTATTGCAGACTATTTCTGCTGACTGCTGGTTGCCGACTGCTGACTGCCTGCAGTTTGGCAGTTCGATCCTCACCCGCTCAAGGTTGACTCAGCATTCCATCCCTCTAAAGTTGGTAAAATGAAGACCCAAGTTGTTTGTCACAATATGCTGACTCGGTAAACTGCTTAAAGAGGGCTGTAAAGCACCGTGAAGCAGTATGTAAGTCTAAATGCTATTGCTATTTAGAATATGAGGAAAGACTTGATATCAGTCTTCAAATATCTGGAAGAATCAAAAACAGATCTTCTGCCATCTAAATGTGCAGGTTATGAAATTTAAGGAATGGAAAGATAGATTTTTCTTGGTGGTTTAAAAAAACCACCTTTTCTAATTGTAAGAGCAGTTTGAAAATAAAAGCAATTACCCAGAAAAATAATGGCTATATTTAAGCAGAGTAGGCCACAATCTGCTAGGGATTCTATCTAAATAATTGCATACAATTCTATGGTTAATTTTATTCAAATAAAATATGTGTACAGGATACAGATTGCTTCTCCTAACCACATTGAAATGTGTGAAAATAAAAGTGGAACCGACACGTTTTCCACTCTCTAGGGCACAGATGAACAGATACATAATTGAATATAGTAAGAAGGTGAACAATAAAAAATAGATTCTACTAAGGGAAAAAAAAATCTCAATATTTTTTAGGAAGCAAAGCAATGGAACACTTGTCTGAATTCAAGCAAGGATATTATCAACAGAATGTTATTATCTGTTTAACGAAGTGCTCATTTTCTCACTAACAGGAAAGTGAAAGATCTATTGCTATTTCCTGTCAAAATCCACAAGCTCTTCATGATGACAAAATAAAAATAATGCAAAGAGGAAAAAAGCTGGGTTTTCCTCATTCCCCAAGACAGCCTTTTGCCATATGTAATTGATACCTGGCAGATGGACCAGCAAAAGTTTTTATGGATTTCCATATACAGTAGGTTTATTTCCAGGATCAGTTTATCAGACACTTGATTTTAAAAAGTTATGATTACTATTCATTTTGCATAACTCACTGTACCAATCAGGACTTACCCTAATGAGATAATTGAAATCAGCTTAATCTTATTACTGCTAAATAATTTCAGAACAACAGCAGCAAAAACAGAAACATGAATATTGTGTTAGGGTAGGGTTAGTGATATCCCAAATTTTTGGAAGCAAATAAAAAGGAAAATAAGTTTCCAAACATTTGTGGGCAGATGGTGGCCATGTGAGAATTCCTGTAGGTACAGTTAATCCAGCTAAGAGGAAACCATTATTCTTTGTCAGAAAAAGGCATCAAAAAATTGTGGTTCAATGTTCATAAGCTAAAAGAACAACCACATTTAAGCAATTTATAAAACAGCAAAAGGTATGAAATATTGTTACAAAAAGAGATGCTCAATCAGATTAAGCTGCAGTGGGTGGGAAAAGGCTGAAAGGGGTGGATTAGATTTCTTAAATAAAACTTTAAGGGAAAACATCTAGGAATTCATTTTCCATCTCATTCTGACACAGTTTCCGCAATGACCATATTCTTATAATTTATAATTTAATAATAATTTTAATATTTCTAAACCGCACCCTCTCCCCACAGAAACTCGGGGCGGTGCACAGGCACAGTAAAACAATAAATACATATAAACATTTCATTAAAAATAAATTAAATCTAAACCTGCGCTAAAATTCCCATTAAAACTAAGCAATATTATAAAACCCCAATAAAACCCCAAAGACAGAGAGACTATCCTAGGCCGGCCAGACAGAAGAAATGAGTTTTTAATTTGAGACGGAAGGAGCGGAGGTCCGTGGTCGTCCTAATGTTGGGGGGAAGGTCGTTCCAGAGGGCCGGGCCCGCCACAGAGAGAGCCCTTCCCCTGGGCGTCACCCGCTGACAAAGTCTAGTGGACGGCACCCGGAGAAGTCCCTCTCTGTGGGAGCGAATCGGCCATGAGGATGTATGAGGCAGGATCCGATCCCGCAGATAGCTAGGTCCCGAGCCATGGAGAGCTTTGAAGATGATAATCAGCACCTTGAAGCGCACCCGGAAGACGACAGGTAGCCAGTGCAGCTCGCGCAAGAGCGGTGTTACATGGGTAAACCTAGCGGTTCCCATAATTGCTCGCGCGGCTGCATTCTGGACTAGCTGAAGTCTCCGGGTGCACCTCAAGGGGAGCCCCATGTAGAGAGAGTTGCAATAGTCCAGTCGGGATGTCACGAGCGCATGAGTGACTGTGCGAAGGGCGTCCCGATCCAATAGGGGGCGCAATTGGCGAACCAGGCGAACCTGGTAAAACGCCCTCCTGGCCACGGCTGTCACTTGATCTTCCATGGACAGCCGGGCATCCAGGAGGACACCCAAATTGCGCGCCCCATCCACAGGGGCAAGATGTTCGTCCCCTATGGCCAGCGATGGAGTGAGCTGGTTGAATCGGGCAGCCGGAAACCACAGCCACTCGGTCTTGGTCGGGTTGAGCCTGAGTCCGTTACTTCCCATCCAGACCCGCACGGCTTCCACGCACTGGCACATCACCGCTACGGCATCGTTGGGGTGGTTTGGGGTAGAAATATACAGCTGGGTGTCGTCAGCGTATAGATGGTACTCTACCCCAAAGCCACGGATGATCTCACCCAGCGGCTTCATGTATGTGTTAAACAGGAGAGGCGAGAGGACCGACCCCTGAGGCACCCCACACGTGAGGGGTCTCGAGGTCGACCTCTGCTCTCCTGCCAACACAAATTGCGATCGCCCAGAGAGGTAGGAGGAGAACCACCGTAAAACGGTGCCTCCCACCCCCAACCCCCCCAGCCGATGCAATAGGATACCATGGTCGATGGTATCGAAAGCCGCCGAGAGGTCTAATAGGACCAGGATGGAGGAACAACCCCCATCTCTGGCCCTCCAGAGATCATCAACCAACGCGACCAATGCCGTCTCAGTGCTATGCCCGGGCCGAAAGCCGGACTGGCGCGGGTCTAGATAATCAACTTCCTCCAGGTGACGGGGAAACTGTTGTGCCACCACACTCTCAACAACCTTCGCCAAGAAGGGAAGGTTGGAGACTGGACGATAGTTGGTTAATAAAGCTGGATCCAAAGAGGGCTTCTTAAGGAGGGGCCTCACCATAGCCTCTTTTAGGGAAGCAGGCAAGGAACCCTCACTTAAGGAAGCGTTGACAACCTCTTGGAGCCAGCCTCGTGTCACCTCCCAGGATGCCAGTACAAGCCAGGAGGGACACGGGTCCAATAAACATGTGGTGGCTCGCAGTCGCCCACGTAACCTGTCCATATCCTCGGAAGTAACGGAGTCAAACTCCTCCCAAACAAGATCTGCCTCGTGGCATCCCACTGGGCCATCTCGTTCTGTATCTGAGCGATTTTCTCCTGCAGATAAGACACAAATTCCTCTGCTCTACCCTGTAAGGGGGCTTCCCGCACCCTCTGTTGAAGGAGGGAGCGGGTCACCCTAAACAGGGCGGCAGGGCGGTTTTCTGCGGATGCTATGAGAGTGGCACAATGATGACGTTTGGCCACTCTCAGCGCCACAATGTAAGTCCGTAAATGGGCTCTTACCTGTGTCCGGTCAGATTCAAATCGAGTAGACCTCCATCTTCTCTCTAGGCATCTCTTGTGGCGTTTCATCACCCTTAGCTCCTCGGTAAACCAAGGAGCCAGGGTAGCTCGCCGCCGCAAGAGAGGCCGCAAGGGCGCGACCCGATCCAAGGCTCCCGTGGTCGCAGTATTCCATGCGGCCACGAGGTCCTCCATCGGGGCGCGGGTCAGGGGTACAGGAAGTGGCCCAAGCGTCCATCAGGCGCCTGGGGCGGAACCAGATAGATGACTCAGGTTCCGCCTCCCCGCGGTGGGGGGTGGCGGTTGGAAAGTCGAGCCGGAGAAGTGAGTGGTCTGACCATGACAAGGGTGTGATGACTATATCCCCTGTGCCCAGATCACTCTTCCATTGGCCAGAGACAAAGATGAGATCCGGTGTGTGTCCACCCTCGTGGGTGGGGCCTTGAATTAATTGGGTCAGGTCCATGGCCGTCATGGAAGCCATGAACTCCCGAGCTACCTCGGATGATTCGCCCACCGATGGCAGGTTAAAGTCCCCCATGACTAAAAGTCTGGGGGTCTCAACTGCCATCGTAGCGATCACCTCGAGGAGCTCGGGCAGGGCTGCTGCTACATAGCGGGGAGCCAGGTATACAACCAGCAAGCCCAACTGCCTCCCTAGGCCCCACTTCACGCAGAGGGACTCACAACCGGTGGTCTGTGGCACAATGGTCTCTCTCGGCTCAAGACCTTCCCTAATGACAACCGCTACCCCACCACCCCTACCTAGGGCCCGGGGCTGATGAAAAGCGCGGTAACCTGGTGGGCACATTTCAATGAGGGGGAGTCCTCCCTCGTGGCCCAACCAGGTCTCCGCAATTCCTACCAGGTCCGGCTCCCCCTCTGACACAAGGTCATGGATGACTTTATCATGCTTTATCAACGATGTAGTTGCTGGTGTGGTCGAAGAAGGATCTGCCCAGCTTTCATTGCACACTTTAGACCAGGGGTCGCCAACCTTTCAGACATCAGGGACCACTAAATTCATAATTTTAAATCCCATGGACAACTAATATGATTTTTTAAAAAGATAAATAGTATTTAGTGCAATATAAAAATGCAAATAATTTTCCTGCAAACCACCAAAATTTTCTCACAGACCACCATTTGGTGACTGCTGCTTTAGACTTCTGATGACATGTCCTCATCTCTCTGGTCCCTGGGAGTTGCCTTCCACAACCTTTTGGGTTAAAGTGTAAGAGAAACTGAAATAGGCTTCTGTAGAATCATGGAGCTTAACCAGTGGTTCCCAAAGTACTTGTTGGATTATGTAGGTGGTTTATATATATATATACCGTATATATGGCTTTAGTTCTGTTTTGAAAGAATGCTAGACTTGAGTTGACAAACAGGATTGGTAATCTGAGAAAGTAGTAGTCTTGTACTGCATAGAAGATAGATTTAAACAAGAAAAGAGAGCCAGTTTCTGGCAGATGTACATTGTTGATTCTGTGATACAGGTTTTCTCCCAGCAAATAGCTTTTTTGGAGGGAAAGCTTTTATTACTTTAGAGGAAATATTATTCTGTATTTTAACATAGTTGTTTTAAAACAACATAGAATTCACATTAAGCAGTGTAACCCCCTGCAATTTAATCTTATTTTCAATTTTGAAGACAGTCTTTTTCATCAAAGTTGCTTGGTCTTCTTTGGTCCTAGTCTTAACCAATATTGTGAGTTTAATTGTTTGCTTTAAAACCAATTAAAGTACTAAAAAGACCTTTAAGATCTTCATTTTCAGTTACATTATTAGCTCTTGTATTAGATCAGCAGAGGCACTCAATTTATGTCTTTAAAAAAAATATCAAACCCAATATTTCTAATGTCTAATATCTCAAGGGAAACCCTTATTCTCCTGTATTCTTTTCTGATGACTCAGGGGATTTTAAAGTGGATACTTGGTTGTGCCTGTGGTTATTACAAGAAATAGCTGATTTTTGGCAATATACATCGGATGCAGCTAATTCTATGCAGAGGGCATAGGAGAAGTCCAACTGAGTACAATGAAGCATGGTTCCACAAAAGTGTGCAAGAGAGTGGTACAGCTGAATCAGACAATGAATTGATTTATTTTACACTGGGAACACCAATGTGTGAGACCGTCTGTAAAGATTCTCACCCTTTGTCTTTTACAAATAAGTAGAAGAGGTTAAAAAATGTATGAGGAGGAAAATTTTTGATGGCATCTACCCCAGGCCTGTGGACAAAAGTTCAATTTAATCTTTCTAGTTAGTTGTAGAGAAAAAGCAGCAATGCCAATAAATTCTTGTGGAAAGATGTTTTATTTTATTCTGAGCAAAATAGATTTGCAGCCTTCCATGGGCCAACAAGCATCCCAATTTATTGTATTCTTTTATCTGAAAAGCCAAACCTCTCAGTATGATGGATAAAAGTATTTAGCTCCATGGCATCGTCCTTCACAAAATGGATAAAGAGAAAGGTTTGAGGATCTGCTATATGTTTCCTGCGCTTCATCTCTCTGCCAATAGAGAACTAGAAAGTGCACAAAAACATTGTACAGATTATTCTAAATGGTCTTTAATTTGGGGTAGTACAGAATAATGAATGAGACTTGGACAGAAGATTTGAGATTTCTTATTCTGTAACATAACTATATCTCATTTATTTTGGCCATGTCAAGTGGGGAAATTCACTAGAGAAAGCAATTACGTTGGGAAGAGTTAGGAAACCAGACCCCCAAAGAACGCAATGGCTGGACACCATCTAAGTTAATACCAGCCAGAGCATAGAAAGTCTCAAAGAAATAGTGCAAGCTCCAAAGATGTGGAGAGACCTGGCCCTTAGCATCACCAAGAGTCGGACACAACTGAATGGATAACATCATCATGATCATCATCATGATCATCATCCTATAACAATAACAGTAATAAAATGATTTCCCCCTTTTAAATTATAAACTGAAATGAAGGAAGCTTGAGACAATAGTGCAGAGTTTTTGTGTGTGGCAGATATGTGGTTGTTGTTGTTTTTTAAATTCAAAACACTTGGAATTCTTTCCTAGTACATTGTTGCTCAGACTTTGAGTTAATGGATCTCAGTGTTCTATTACAAAACAAAGTAGACTCCATGGTGCAGAATGGACGTGAATTATTTTTCAGGCAGAACCTCCAATCCACTGTGCTTCAACTTGAAGTGGACTTTCCCAGCACTACATTCATTCCAGACCTGGCAGAGAATGGTAGCAGCTGTAGCTCCAATGTGCAAAGTGTCAGCTTGGGGAAGGCCAGGTGAGAAGGTGGAAGGCAAGGCACAACCAGAGCTCTGGAGAAGTGTTTGTGAAGCTGATAAAACTTGAACACAGGGAAGTCCAGGGAGTTGCCTTGCTGCTCACTCAAACCCATATTGTGGCTGCTAACCCAGGAACATCACTAGAATTGAGAATTCTGAAGCAGGAGAAATGGAGTGAACTCACTTTGATCTTGTGCAAGAAACCCATTTGGCTAATGGAACTATTTAATGGATTAACGAAAGGAACCTTATAAATCATCTAGTCCAACCTCTCCCCCCCCCCCGCTCAAGCAGGAGACCCTACACCAGTGGTAGTCAACCTGGTCCCTACCGCCCACTAGTGGGTGTTCCAGCTTTCATGGTGGGCAGTAGGGGTTTTGTCCGATACTGAAGCACTTTCCTTTTTT